>LVTN01000067.1:148771-161996 GCA_001649415.1 Musa itinerans | reverse complement strand
TTGAACTCCCAACGTGATCATAGTCTTGACTCCGGCGCAACTCCTGCTGCATGTCTTACTTTCATCGTAGTTAATCCTGCACACTTATCTCAACATATGGATTAGATAACAAATGACAATTGACTTCATCATCAAAATCTGAGATTCAACAGTATGAGCTCCCGGGACGGGACGTGTGGCTTATCTTCTTGGTACGAGCTCTTGGGACGGGACGTATGGCGTGGGCTCTGACTTGGCGTGTAGCGTTAGCTATGACATATCCAGGCCGCCAAAATATACTATATCACTCCCCCCCTGCCAAGGCATGTCGTGGGGTCCTTAACGGACCAGGCGGCATGCCTGAGTTGGAGGGATGCTTATCGCTCAGGAGGGGAAAACGGAATTCACTCATCGTGGGGCGATTTAGAGGGGTAATGCCCCGTGCTTCGAGTAGGATTAACCTTATCGGTCGAATAGTTGTGACCTGTCGTCTTGGTCGGTCGGATAATCGGTTTGGCGTGGGTCGTAGTTATGGACCTCGGTTTTGTGAGTCGGCAAGCGAACCGAGGTGACTTGGTTAGAGCTGTGAGTCATAGATTGACGTGGATGGGGAGGGGCATCGAGTCGGCTGAGAGGTGCAACTTGGGCGTTAGGTTGTTCGAGATACGGCTCGGGCATTGGATCGGCCGCGAGGTGTGACTCGGGCGTTAGGTTGTTTGAGATGCGGCTCGGGCATCGGATCGGCCGCGAGGTGTGACTCGGGCGTTATGTTATTTTGAGATGTGGCTCGGGCATCGGATCGACCGCGAGGTGTGACTCGGGCGTTAGATCGGCCGCAAGGTGTGACTCGGGCGTTAGGTTGCTCGAGATGCGGCTCGGGCATCGGATCCAAACCTGTGGGCCGAGCGACAATGCTAGGGCTGCAATCTCAGTGCCAGCGGGTCGCTTGTCGAGAGCGATCTGGAGCGACCTGGTCGGGAACTGGAATCGCGAGCCGAGTGATTATACTCGGGCTCGGGCTTTGATGCCGGTGGGCCACCTGTTGAGAGCGATCTGGGGCAACCCGGGCAAGAGCCAGACCTGTGGGCCGAGCGACTATGCTCGAGCTGCGGTCTCAATGCCGGCGGGTCGCCTGTCGACAGGTGAGTTCTTTTTTTTTATTAATTTTAAAAATCATAAATAGTAAAAAAGAGACTCTAAACAGTACACTATCTTTGATTTATGTCCATCACGTAAGTTCAAAATGCGTGGGAGGATCAGATTCGTGCATTAAGATCCGCACGTGGGTTATGATCTCGGTCGTAATAAGATTTATTTGTGGTAATATTTATTCCATCATTTTTGGTCTCCATGTAACCTCGATGTTGATCGTGGCCAATTAATTAATATAGCAGTTATGTGGCAACAATGCCATTACGTGGTTCGTAATTATGGCTTCGCATCATCGACATTTGTTTGACCGTGGAGACATACGTCCACACCGAAACATTAATATGCGGTTATCGGGTCGGATTCAGATAGAACATGGATTTAGACCGAGTACCAATCGAGACGGCTTAAGATTCTACTTAGCAGATCTAATCTTGGGAATCCGTATACGTTAACATAATGGATCGAGTTTTAAGGATCATTATTAAGAAGTCGGGTAAATGGATTGGATCTCAGAAGCGATGGAGCTTCTTCTCTTGGCCTGAACATTGTGGGACCGAACGTTAATGCGGATGGAAAGTTGCTCATCAATACATCACGAATCATGGAGTTCTACTGCACGAGCTCATGTCATTTCGTGTGGCCAAGACGTAGGTGGATGGTAGATGGACATCCACTAAATTGGTTGGTCCCACCCGGAAAATTTGAGAATTAAAATCTCTGTCTACCTTGTCTGATTATTAAATTAAATATTACAAAAAATTATTTTCGATCTCATTCGCTAAGTTTTTAAGGGCAGTAATTAGCTAGTAAAGATTTAGATGATTCGATAAAAAGTTAAGGAATCAAATCTCAACTTCATCATTTATCGGTTCTAAGAAAAGAATCATTATTTTAATCATTATTTGTTGTCTTTATTATTATTATTATTTTGGGTTGAAGTGTTAAAATGATAAAAATAAAATAAATGAAGAAAAAATCATGATTTATGGATGATGTGGAGAGAGAAATTAACAAGAAATAGGAACAAGGAAGGAAGAAGATTTTTTGTTTTTTTTCTTATTGAGAGAGAATGGGATGTAGTGGACATGGAAGTCCCATCTTCGAAGTTCTCTCATGCATTCAATGACGGCAAACCTTTGCATTCATTCCCCAAGTCACATTTGCCTTAAACCAAGGATATCTATTAGTGAGAGAGAGAGAGAGAGAGAGAAGGGGTGGGGAGGACAAATCCAACGGAATACTCTCCTCGAGTCAAGGCTATCATCACGGCTCACATAAAGTCGATAGTGAATTCAATTTATTGAGAGAGAGAGAGAGAGAGAGAGAGAGCCATATTTTTGACAAGTTGTATGGATATATCATGTAGTTATGGGAGTTGGACTACATAATAATAATAATTATTATTATTATTATAAAGTCTTGAGATGACCTCTTTCTCTTTCTCTCTCATATGGCCCATTTACTACGTTACTTGGCCTTAAATTGCAAAGACAAGGACATGCACCATCACGGGCCCCAAGACACACCTAACATTTGATTCATTAATGCAGTGTCATTCACATGCACAAATCGGCGAAAAGAGTGATTGGGGATAAATATATATACATATATACATATATATATTAAGAACCCTCCCAAAACACATGCTGATGGCTACTAAATGATTTAATGATATATTTACGTGAGCATGCATGTTGGACATACATTCATGTGGTGTTGATGTGACATCTATAACTGTTGGCATTTTGCAGTGAGTTAGGGCTACTATATATGTACATACATACATGTACATATTAAATATCAATTAACGTGTTATTAAATGATTCACTTATCTCTCACTATCAATTATGATATGATATGGTATGGTTCATCTAAAATTTATCCACCTGATTTGAATACCATAATGAAACTTTCAAAATTTTGAGTCATCTATGAAGATGAGATATTAATACAGCATAAAATATTATGCTATTAAATTGTGTCAAATCAATTATATATCATTAAACTCTTGTAATATTTATTAATATAATATATATTTCGAGTGTATTTATTAATGTATCTAATTAGTTATTGTATTCTTATACAAGAAATAAATTATAGGTTTGAGTTAACATGTGAACATCTTATAAGTTATTTAATATAATAATTATTTTTTTATTTTAAAAAACACATTTTGAATCCTTCATATTTTTTTTCCATCTCACACACATACTATTTATGAATAATATATATTTTTTGGGTCTCTATTCTTATTATGGATGAGAAGTAATTCTTTTGAAGCAACTCATAAGGAATCATTTTATTATAATTTAATTTGAAGTGGAGGAGTAATTGTGAATGGGGGTGGAGGAGATGAGGAGGACCACAGGATGATGATGATGATGAAGATGATGATAGATAGATTGATACAAGAAGATGACAGTGGGAAGTGAATCCAAGCGTTTGCAGACACCGCCTGCACATATAACTCATGGAGGAGGAGAGTGTTGGCATCCATCGCCACCTCAAGTGGGCGACCAAATGGGACGCAGCAGATGCCTCCGCTGCTTGCCGCCAAACCCCAGCATTTAATGCCGTCTCTTCCCCCTCCCCCCCTCCCGTGCATGTCCTTCCAACCCTCCATTAATGCTCCCTAACCTTGTGTGACAGTGCCCTGCCACCAGCTCTCATTAACCACCTCGCTCCCCCAGGACATCAATCAATCGCACCCTTCATCTACTCCGCTTCCTTCTTCTTCTTGGCTCCTCCTCCTCCTCCTCCCCTTCTCTTACGGCTCCAAGTACCGGAGTTCTTGCTGTCGAACGATGTTGGTTGAGGTGAGCTCGAGGGAGGGGGAGAGGGGTCCGATAACCCTCGACCTCCTCGGCGGCTGCACGTCGGTGGCACCCAAAGACGTTGATGCTGGCTCGAAGCCGTCCATCGGCTGTCGAGGCGACCTCCGTCCGCTGGTTCGCACTCGGTTCCCGTTCTTCGTGGGTGGTTCTCGCCTTCGCCTCGTCTTGGGCTCACGTTGATGTTTCCTCGTACTCGCAGGACCTTAACCGGCTGCCGGACGACGGCCCGAAGCCGGTAGCGGCGGCGCTCGCCGGGAGCCAGAGCGTGTGCACCATCGAGAAAGTGAAGTGGGCGCTGGAGCGGGCGGAGCGCGAGTCGCGCGGCAGGGAGATGGATGAGGAGCAGCAGCGACGGCGGCGGCGGCGGAGGATGGGGATAGAGAGGAGGAGGAGGAGGAGGAGCGGGGAGCAGGAGGCATCGGACGGCTGCTCCTCCCCCTCGTCCTCGCCGTCGCCCTCCTCCTCGTCGTCCATCACGACGGCGTCGATCAAGCGGCGGGGTGACGGGGAGGAGGGGTCCGCCGGCTGCGACTCCACAGGCGGCAGCCTGGTGGCGGCGGGCTGCCCTAGCTGCCTTTCCTATGTGCTGATATCGAGGATGAACCCGCGGTGCCCACGCTGCGACTCGCAGGTGGCACCGCCCCTGGGGGCTGCTCCTCCGCCTCCGCAGAAGCGGCCCCGAATCGACCTCAATTTTGCGCTTTTCCCCCTGTAAAATTACTTAATTATGTATATGTATATATAAATATACAGCCAGGTGCAGTATAAAACAGTATTATTAATTTCCAAGTCCTCGCCATCATTTTGTATAAACCACAGGAGTTTATTTGATAATTTATGAATGATATTAGTTAGTTTAATTCACCCGTGATCGTAAGGTTTTTGATTGAATATAGTCAGTCTCTCTCATCTTCACCATTTATTTTTCTAATAATTTTTTTAATGTGTGTTTAAGGCTTTTTTTTTTTCTAATATTTTTGATGCACACAGCTACACCGACACTTCCAAAAGTTTTAAGTGTTGTGCAGGAGAATTGTTTCTGCCACCAGACCCAACTTGTTCCTTCTCATACAATAATACCATATGATATACTCGGTGGTTGTCATTATCTCATTGTTAAATACATTACTTGAATAGCGATAATTTTCAACGGAGGAGGCGATGGGGGTTGCACTCGCAAGTCAGCTTCGACGAATGAGTTGGCGACTCGCTTTCGTCGTTAATGTGCATGAAAAGGATGCAGGGGTGGTGTGTGGTGGTGTGTGGGGGAGGAGTAGGAAGGAAAGCTTGACTTGTTTCTAACAGGGAGAGAGAGAGAGAGAGAGAGAGAGAGAGAGAGAGAGAGAGAGAGAGGCTCTTCTTCATCCGCTCCAAATTAATAATGCGCTCATACTGATCGATCTGTCATGTCTCTCATCCCGACTGCAGAGACAAACATGATGACCATTCCATGTTCCTCGACGATTTCTTCTTGTCCATTTCGTTCATCGGTTTAGCTGCATCAGTTGCACCCAAGAAGATACGACTGGTTCATCGGTCGTACACATTTCATTCATTTTCTGCAACCATACTTAATTATTTATCAAATTCGGACGGGATGCATCGGATAAACTAATCGGATCGCTTTTGATCGATCATGGTTGACATACAATGATTTTTATTTATTTTTACTTATTTTTAGGATATTTTAATCCAAAATATTTGTTATTGTAAATTGTGATTATTCGACGATGTTCCAAGTTAATCCAAGTCCAATGTTCGATCTTGTCACAAGCCTTGGAATCGAGATGGTTCAACAATAAGATATACCGAAAAAATTATGATGAGCCCTTGACAACGAGTGAGAGTAAGTGATTATCAATGTGCAAATCCATCACATGAAATCGTCAACCATTATTCGATCATGGGGAGGACCATTGGATATTATAGTTACTGTCCATATGGTTCACATAAATGGGTTAAAGAATTTGACTAACATGTTGGGATGATTAGATATGGTGTCGAGTCAATATCAATATGGGTGTAACACTTGATTAACCTATTGAATTGACATGTTATCGAATAAAGCATACGGCGAAAAGGAATCATCCACATATTAGATATCATTATCACTATATAAGATAGCTAATAGCTTAAGATTTATCGGATAATATCTTTCACCTTCAACCCCCTGAATCTAGTATATCATCATCAAATTAATTTTTTTTTATATTATTATAAAATACTCGATGCATCTCTCTCTTCTTATAAAGTAAGTTACTTTTTTTTTACTATTTCTCTTTTTTTCATCATATTATTATTATTATTATTATCGTTATCACGAAAGAATATATTCTTTTTTTATTATTTAAAAAAATAAAAATGTAAAAAGATAATTTATATTTTTTTTAAAGAGATCTAAGGTCCAATGGTTGGACTTGGATCCACTATTTATCAGAATCAATCAATGACCCTGAGACATGACGTACGGGAAGAAGAACCGAGTCATAACGGGTTTCGTCCTCATGCACTCACTCTCATCTTCCTCCTGAGATGAGATGTATGGGGGGGGCATGGGTAAATGTGCAAGAATGGTTAGATGGCGTGTGACGTCTTCCTCCGGCACGGTCTCCGTCACCGTTGAAGGGCGAGCGCGACTCGCCCTCCACCTCGCATTTAATGCGCCTCTCCCCCAGCGTGGTACGTCCATTTAAGGTTGCTGAGGTCCACGCATCGCCACCACCGCTTCCTGCGTCTCCATTGTATTGTTGCCACCGAGCGCGTGATGGGAGCCTCGTCCGCGCCCGCCATTAATGCCGCTGCTGCTGATGAATGCGATGGCAACAGCAGCCGGTCGGAAGAGTCAACATGACAAACCATTCACACCATTTATTGGTTCGTAATGCCTCCATTCCCCATCATTTAATAACATCACTTTCCCTCTCTCTTTCGAGCTTTTATTGGGACAACAAAAATTGCAGGGCTTGATTTAAATAAATAACAAGGCAATCTCTCTCAGTGAATGAATGCTTGAAGCAGAAATTGACCTCCAAGAATTCATCATGACTATCTATCCTTGTCTTGATTACTTTCTCTCTCTGTTTTCCAGGATGGAGGTTGGTTTCGGTGTTGAATTTTCAAGGATTATTATATCTATGGATAGAGAGAGAGAGAGAGAGTCGTTGAACAGCAAACTCTGCCATGGGAGAAGGAAGGATTAAGTAAGTATCTCAGAGGAAGTAAAAGAAAATACATTCAACTTCTCGTTCCCAATTGCCTCACTCCATCTCCTAAATTCCACCTAACACAACTAATCCATTATGGTGGACAGTCTTAGGTAATTTAATGACCTCAATTGCAAGGTTCTGGTCATGATCAACAGCAGAGTAGCTATCTTGTTCACTCTACAGAGAGATTGCCTTCAACCCCAAATGAACAAGGAATCCAGATCCAAAAGGCATCATCAAAGAGTATAGGAATATGAATGCCTTTGATTCAGTCAGCAAGTACAACATGAAATAGGTTATCAAAGATAAATTAGGAGAATTCCAACATCACCCTTAATATTAATTATTTTTGATAAATTAAATTATTATTCCGAATTCAAGTCCAGGCGAAATCATGATAGAAGAAGACATTTTCAAGAATCATTAACTTTGTGGAGTGACCAAATAAAGGCTTTAATCGTACCATATAAGTTAGTTAATCTGAGTGCTAAACAATCCTATAATATAAACAGGTGTAACTCATGCACTTGTATCAAACAGTAATGGCCGCATTGGACAATTTCCAAATTATAGCAATTGTAAAAGGAAGAAGAGAACAAAACATGGAGTTCTTCAGCTTTTTGTCCTTATGATCATGTTGACTACACAGAAAATGTTGAACATCACATGGAATTAATTCTAAGGATCCCTTGCTGACAGTAACCACATCATGTTGACTACACACAGAAAAATGTTGAACATCACATGGAATTAATTCTAAGCATCCCTTGCTGACAGTAACCAAAATGTAGTGCTGCCAGTTCGAGCAACACTAAGAAACATGGACGCATGAGAACATTGGTGTTCATCCCAGTGCCCATGGAGCTGAAGGTTACTTCTTCCACATCCTGTCTAAGAAAGTTATTTCTGAAGATGGTGTTTGTATTGCAGAATCCAAACCAGAATTGCTGAAACTTTAGGATGACAGTACTGTTCCTACTTAATGTTTATCTAAGGTGGGTGTTTAACTTCATCAGATGTCCCAAGCACCAACAAGAAGGGTCAAAACAACAATGAGATTGAAAGGTGAAAATAAAACTGGTAGATTTGTCAACATTATTATCTTCACTGAGTGCGCTTCATAGGGTTTCTACTGTAGTCTATGGAATAATTTCCTGTTCTTAGACAGCATTGCTGGTTTGTTTCACTGTCATTGTGCTTGAGATACAGCTGTATGCATAGTTTTAAGTCAACAAGTAACTGGTTTTGCTGAAAGGGATTGCTTTAATTGGATTGTCTCCTTATCTTTTGTGTGTGGAACTATTCAAGGCTGATTGAGACATTGGAATCGTGGACCAGAAAATATAGTATTCATTCAGGGTCGATAAAAATGTGTACAATAGAAGAGAGCAAATGCATGATTGGCAGAAGCAGATTAGCTTCCCTGAGAAGCATATCAAATTCCATGACCAAGTATGTTAGAGGTCTGCAGAATAATTCTCAGCAAATGTGTCAATTATGAACATGGACTTCGAGCTCCAAAGAAAGAGAAAAACAAAATGATTCTCTTGAATTGAATGGGTGGAGATATGGAAGAAAGGAATTCTAAAGATTATTGTGATCAAAACTGGAACTGAGCTCTATTCTTGACAATATCTTATGCATTTGACCATATAAAGTTGAAAACAGTTTTAGGCCTTGATATAATTCTTCTAAATCAAAGAAACTCATATGCTGAATTAGATGGAATGAAAAAGAAAGGTGACCTGTAAAACATCTTTAGTAAACATACCTTTTTTTTCTTTTTTTTTTGAATTTGAGGAAATAATATATATACCACTTGTAGCCGTAAAAGAACATGGAACACATCAATGCATGCATCAAGTAAACTACATGTCTTTTACAAGGTTTCCTTGTGCAGATATTTCTTTCTCTATTTGAGTTGCTGAATGAGCTCAACAAAAAAAGATCTTTAAGCAGAAGAAAGACACGGCAGCTAAAGCTGCCCTCTGTTTTGGGTTTCTCCGATACCCTATCAAAAGGTCGAATAGATGCTGCAGAGAAATATCCCAATGGCTTAGCCGCAGTTGGTGCCAATATGCATTTGTCTTGGATCCCAGACAATGAATTCATGATAGCGAGAGAAAAGGAAATAGAAAGACTAGACTTGCTACTTTGATATGGTATATTTTGACCGCATGAATATGTCACCATCTATCAACTCAGAGCCTCACGTTGCACGTCCGGGAGCACGTACCTAGAGGATATGCCACACGTCCCATCCCGGGAGCTCGAGGCGGTGTCGTCTGACGTCGCTCTGCATGTCTCGGAATGACAGCTGGTCAGAAGGCCTGTCCCATCCCTCGGACCGCAGTGACACCAAACTGACACACCCTTAGCCCTCGCGCCACGGTATAAAACCCCTGGCCGGCCCCCGACCAAGGGGAGGGGGGAAAAAGGAGGAAAAAAGTAGCTCCTCTCGTTACTAACTTGCTCGTCGGAGGGGCCACGGCCGGGTACCACCCGACGGGGGCCATTTTTGCAGGAAAGCGACCGCCCACGACCCGCGAGCGTCTCAACCTGGGAATCCCCGTCCAGTGAACGAAGGAGAGCAGCCAATCGGCCTAGATCCCGACCAATGCCAACCAGGACTCCTTCCCAAGGGTGCGACCACCTCACGAAAACGAACTGCCAACCACCCCGGAGACAGAGAGACGCAACACGGCATACCCAGTGCCTGGATCTGCAGACCGAGGAACGTTGTCCGGGGACAGGGATCATCCCAACCTCCGAAGTCACTGACTGACATCCCCATGGCGAGCCATCAACCAGCACTCTGACCGAGGAACGCTGATCAACACCCTGCCACGGGGGCCCGGTCGACCTCATCATCCGAATCATTCAGCAGAAAGCTCCCGACATCGACCTGCGGACCTAGCCTTGCTGACTCACCAGCCACGGCGTATTAGTTCCCCAATATTTTGGCGCTGGAAGGAGGGTCATGTCGCAGGAGCATATGATTAGAGCTCTCCCCGAGGGAGAACCATCGATTGACCTCCCTTCTGCTGAACTTGAAAGCCAGGTCCTTCCCGCTCCCGGAGATGGCTGGATTCCGGCCTCAACGCCAGATCGCTACTGGCGCATGTTCAACGACCCGGGATTGTCGCCCCTCGGATTCGCCACAGGGCCCTCGGCTGTGACTCCCGAGACATTCCTCGGCCTGTCCAAGCAAGTGCATGCCATGGCAAGCATGATGTAGACGCTCGCTCCGCTCATCCCTTAGATCGTGCGGCTAGCGACTCCCCCGACTGACTCGACTCAGTAGAGACTGAACGGGGAGCAAGTCGGGACTGGGGAAGCCCGAGAGCAAGCGACGAACCCGAGAAGTCCGCCCGGACAGAACATACCTGCAACCTACCGAGCCGCCCTACCCCACTCCGAGCCTGATACCATATCATCTGACTCGGCGGACGACTCGCTTAGGGCCCAGCTATCTCGGGTCAATCAATGCCTGGACGAATTCCAACGTGAGTTTCAAAAATCACGGAGCGAGTCCAGCGAAGACAGTTTAAGCGGGTCTCCTTTCACTCAAGAAGTACAAGACAAGCCGGTGCCCCTCAACTTCAGGTTGCCGGCATTGGAGACATACGACGGCGGCTCCGATCCCACGGAGCACGTCTCCGTGTTACGGGCTCAAATGGCCCTCTATGGCACCTCCGCTGCATTAATGTGCCGGGCATGCTCGACCACCCTAAGGGGACCAGCACAAGCATGGTTCAGCCGGTTACGTCAATCCTCGGTCTCATCTTTTGACCAGCTCACTAGGGAGTTCGAGCAAAACTTCCTCGCCAGCGTGCGACCCAAGCCTTCCATCGCTACCCTACTGACGTTATCTCAACACGAGGATGAGTCGCTCTCTCAATTCGTGGCACGCTTTCCCATCGAGATCCGGGGATTTTCGGACGCTCACCCCTCTCTAATCATGCAGGCGTTTCTGATGGGCTTGAAGCCTTCAAGATTCTTCTGGTCACTAATCGAGAAGCCGCCAGTAACCATCCCCGAGATGCTCCAACGCGCCAACCAGTACATCGCCGCTGAAGCTCTGGTGGTGGGAAAGCGCATGGATGGCAAGAGGTCGAGGGCGAAACAATCCCGGGGAACGACTTCAGCAGCCCCGGTGCAACCCCACCGGAGGCTCGACTAAGCTACTACTCCCGAGGCCCCCATCTCTCTCCCTGAGCACGTTCCATCGGGACTACAGCCACGACACGGAAGACTGCCGTGACCTCCAGAATCAAATCAATGACTTTGATCCGAAAAGGTCACCTCGAGTGCTATCTCAAGGAACCTCGAGAAGCAACTCCACGTCCCGGGGGACCCATCGAAAGACACCTCGTCATTCAAAATCTCCCGTCGAAAAGCCATTCACGACAAGAGGTCCACAGCCACTCCAGATCGGTTCTCGACCTGCAGCTTACCGGCCCAGTTCTTGTCCGAGTTGCTCCAGATCGGTTCCCGACCTGCGCCTCGACGACCCAACTTCTGCCCGAATCGCTCTAGTTCGCTCTCAGCAGGCGACCTGTCGGCACCAAAGCCTGAGCCCGAGTATGGTCACTCGGCTCCCGATTCCAGCTTTTGCCCGGGTTGCTCCAGTTCGCTCTCGACAAGCGACCCGCTAGCACGAAACTTGAGCCAAGCCGAAACCTGAACCGAGCATAGTTGCTCGGCCCGCAGGTCCGGCGTTTGCCCGGGTCACTCCAGTTCGCTCTCAACAGGCAACCCACCGGCACCAAATCTTGAGCCTGAGTATGGTCACTCGGCTCCCGATTCCAGCTTCTGCCCGGGTCGCTCCAGTTCACTCTCGACAGGCGACCCGCCGGCACGAAACCTGAACCGAGCATAGTTGCTCGGCCCGCAGGTCCGGCGTTTGCCCGGGTCACTCCAGTTCGCTCTCAGCAGGTGACCCATCGGCACCAAAGCCTGAGCCCAAGTATGGTCACTCAGCTCCCGATTCCAGCTTCGACCCGGGTCGCTCCAGTTCGCTCTCGATAGGTGACCCGCCAGCATGAAACCTGAGCCGAGCAAAGTTGCTCGGCCCGCAGGTTCGGCGTTTGCCCGGGTCGCTCCAGTTCACTCTCAACAGGCGAACCGTCGGCACCAAAGCCTGAGCCCGAGTATAGTCACTCGGCTCTCGATTCCAGCTTCTGCCCGGGTCGCTCCAGTTCGCTCTCGACAGGTGACCCGCCAGCATGAAACCTGAGCCGAGCATAGTTGCTCAGCCCGCAAGTCCGAGTTTGCCCGGGTCACTCCAGTTCGCTCTCAGCAGGCGACCCATCGGCACCAAAGCCTGAGCCCAAGTATGGTCACTCGGCTCCTGATTTCAACTTATGCCCGGGTCGCTCTAGATCGCTCATGACAAGTGACCCGCTGGCACCAAAACTCGAGTCAGACCTTGCGGTCGATCTAATGCCCGAGCCGCATCTCGAAACGATCTAACGCCCGAGTCAGACCTCACCGTCGATCCGATGCCTGAGTCACATCTCGAAACGATTTAATGCCCGAGTCAGACCTCGCGGCCGATCCGATGCCCAAGCCGCATCTCGAAATGATCTAACGCCCGAGTCAGATCTTGCGGCCGATCCGATGCCCGAGCCGCATCTCGAAACAATCTAACACCCAAGTTAGACCTCGCGACCGATCCGATGCCCGAGCCGAAGCAATCTAACGCCCAAGTCACGCCTCGCGGCCGACCCTACGCCCCTCCCCGATGCCTAAATCACTCCACTTCGATCCGCGAATCGCAGCTCTAACCGGGTCACCATGTTTCGCTCATCGGTTTGAGAAATCAAGGTCTGTGATTCCGACCCGTGCCAGACCAATCGTCTGAGCGATCGTCCGCGATTCCGACCAGTGCCAGACCAATCGCCCGACCGATCGTCCGCGATTTCGACCCATGCCAAGTCGGGGGCCGCCAAGATGACAGGCCCCGATTGCTCGACTAACAGAGTCAATACTGCCCGAGGCAACAGGGTGCCACCCCTCTAAAACGCCCCCCCCCCCCCACACAGGACTTTT
>LVTN01000067.1:4348-137838 GCA_001649415.1 Musa itinerans | reverse complement strand
GACAGTTGGAGAGAGATTTATATTATTATTGATGGACTCACTTCAGGCGGTGATAGCTCCTCGGGGTCATAAATCTTATACCCAAGTTACTTGATAGGGAATATTCTAGCGTCAACTTCAACCTGCCAACTGGTTGCCACCAAGATGTTGACATGGGCAGTGCAAAGCTCAAATCATTTTTTCCCAACAGTCAATGGCAAGCTGGCAACCTACCACCTCCAGCAAATCATAGCCCAAGGGAGATTATATGGGCTAGTGGCCGGGGGCAGTAGCCTCCTAGTGACCGAACCTACTTGTGCCCCCCTTGGTCGGCTCGCACAGACGACAACTATTCTAACTTGAGTTGGTTTTGGGGCATAACTATGTTAACTTGATTAGGAGTTCATTAGGCCTTAACCAAAGTCGAATTGGGCCTGTTGGAAGGCTGATTCAAAGACTTGGGGTTAGGCTAGGTGGTGGTACAGCCTGAGAGTTGAAAAACATTTTCGAGAACCTCGACAGAAGTACGCCTAGGCAGACAGTAGTACCACCAGAGCCTAGGTTCCCAAGCTTTGTCAGGCGATAGTACGACCCAAGCAAGTGGTGGTACCGCCATAGCTTAGGTTCCCAAGCTCTATACGATGGTAGTTTCGCCTGGCATAGGCAGTAGTATCGCCAACATCCCAAAAACCTGAAGATTTAAATTTTTGGCTCCATTTTTGAAGTTATTTGGGTCTATAAATACCCCACTCATGCTTGCTTGGTGAAAGCACAAAACCTTATGATTTGAAGTGTATAAAGTCTCTTGAAAAGTGTTGAGTCTCTTCCTCGTTGAGTTTAAAGGTCATTTTCTAAGGAAGTGTGAGTGATTTCTTATAAAAGAGAGGTACAAAGGTTCTTTCTTAAGCATGTAAAAAGGAGAAAAAGTTATAACAAGGTTAGTTGATCTTCGTTCATTGAAAAGAAGATCGATAGTGAAAGCCGATTGTCTCGAAGGAAGACAAATCAAGAGTGGACGTAGGTCGGAATGATCGAACCACTATAGATATGGTATATATTTCTCTTTATGCTTTTTCTTATAATTACTAACTGACTTAGTTTCTCATTACCCATACTCATATTCTAAGTTAAACGAATTTTCGATATGTATTTTTGATCAAAAATTTTCAAATCAAAATTTTATTTCGAAAGCACTAATTCACCTAAATATATACCATAAATATTTCCGATCGTAGATTAATCGAGAGGGACATCAAGATAACCAGAGAAATCGGTACACTATATACTCGTCTATATGATGGAGATAGCTGATCTCATAGCTGCTTATGTAGGGACACTAGAAATATAATACAAGTGCTCATTGGATAATGAGTTCACTGAATAATCCGCTAACAAAATGTTGGATGGTTAATGGTACCTTATCATTAGACAACGGTTCCATGGTCCCAGACTCACCCTAACTTTAACCCCCTTATTCAATTGTCACGTGGGTCACCCAAACAACCTCGCACTTTTAAGACAGAATCAAGTTGTGTCAATTCATTGTTGACTATTACTAGTTACAAGTGACTTAACTCACCCTAACTTTAACCCCCTTATTCAATTTTCACGTGGGTCACCTAAACAACCTCGCACTTTTAAGATAGAATTAAGTTGTGTCGATTCATTGTTGACTATTACTAGTTACAAGTGACTTATAAGCCAATTACGTGAGTGATAGCATGTGTGACACATTACACGATCTTTATTATTATTATTATATTTTTTCACTTTATATTGCCCGATTGATATATTATGATATTCATGGATTTGTATAATGACAATTAGATCGTGATGAGATCATGATAATGAGACCACTTTGCCTATAAATATATACCATAAATATTTCCGATCGTAGATTAATCGAGAGGGACATCAAGATAACCAGAGAAATCGGTACACTATATACTCGTCTATATGATGGAGATAGCTGATCTCATAGCTGCTTATGTAGGGACACTAGAAATATAATACAAGTGCTCATTGGATAATGAGTTCACTGAATGATCCGCTAACAAAATGTTGGATGGTTAATGATACCTTATCGTTAGACAGCGGTTCCATGGTCCTAATTGTATATCTAGTCCTTAAACTTGAGATACCAAGGATAACCTATATGAGTACTCTACTATTTGATATCGGACTTATAGGTTTGAAAGTTCTAGATATAGCACAATCGGTCATCGGGAGTGGTAGTTAACTTTACAAGAGCAATTGAGTGTCAATAGAGGATCATTTACTCTAGGTGTCATGAGAGGAATGTTTTATGTATTATCACTCAAGCAAATTCCTGGTCAAGATCATTCGGATTGAGAGAGGATTTCTCCGAGAGAATTCGATTAGAGCGAGACTCGAGTAGATTCCGTATATACCTGATAGCATCATGCTTTGTATTTGGTCAAAATAAACTCAATATAATGGGAGGCATTAGACAAAAAGTGTTTGAGGCACGTGGGTTGGAAAAACCCAACCTATGTCAGAAGAAACTTGCAACGACAAAAGACATAAAGCAAAATGTGCATGACTCTAGAAAACTCAACCCATGTTAGAAGAAACCTGCTATGATGGGAGGTACCAGACAAAATGTGCTCGAGGCGTGTGAGTCAAGAAAACTTGACTAGCATTAAAACTTGACTAGCATTAGAAGAAACCCATCATAGTAGGAGGCAAAAGGCAAAACGTGCTCGAGGAGCATAAGTCGGAAAACCAGACTTGCATTAGAAGAAACCCACTATAGTAGGAGGTATAATGCAAATGTACATAAGGTGCACAAGTCGGGAAAACATGACCTACATTAGAAGAAACTTGCTACAATGGGAGGCAAAAGATAAAATGTGCCCAAGCATGTAAATTGAGAAAACTTGACTTACGTCAGAAGAAACCTGCCACAATATGAGGCACAAGACGAAATGGACCAAAGGTGTGGAGGTTTAAAAACTTGACCCTTGCCTCTGTCCGTGGCGCAAAGGTCGGGAAGTTTGACACCCCCCCTACCCGAGGCATAGATGTTTGAAAACTCGACTTCATCCTACCATCGTGTATCTCTCAATAATATAAGAAGCAAGTCGATAATGGATCACCAATAGTAGCACTCGATGAGATGATCCCAGATGAATGTGTCGGACGAATTTGTTTCGAACAATGCGAGGTGCATAATGGGCTAGATGTGTCGGACGAATTAAACATGTCACCAGGTCAGTGGAGGTTTAAAAACTTGACCCTTGCATCTGTCCGTGGCACAAAGGTCGGGAAGTTTGACACCCCCCCTACCCGAGGCATAGATGTTTGAAAACTCGACTTCATCCTACCATTGTGTATCTCTCAATAATATAAGAAGCAAGTCGATAATGGATCGCCAATAGAGCACTCGACGAGATGATCCTAGATGAATGTGTCGGAGGAATTTGTTTCGAACGATGCGAGGTGCATGATGGGCTAGATGTGTCGAACGAATTAAACATGTCACCAAGTCGACAATGGATTGAAGAGGTATGAGCTCGATATGTCAGATGAATCAAACATCATACCTTAGACCCCTTTGGCAAGAACCTTGAAGAATGCCTTTGGGGGAATTAACTAATATAGAGTACGTCGTCAGCTAATCGTTGCTTACATGCAATTGCTATATGGTGTCCAAGGTGGAAGGTGAAGATGAAGGTAGATAAAATATTAAATGGAGGTTATTGGAAGTGATTAGAGGCTACCTCTCTATAGAATATTTTGTAGAATAGTTTATCCTTTTATAACCAAGTATAAAAGTTTGTCTCCAACGTAATGAAAAAGAATATTTATTTTTTTTACTACTTACGCCCGCACTCATGATCTTATGTTATTAACTTGGGCGTTAGAATGACTAGGTCAAGAAACCTCTCCTGACCTCAGTTTTTATATAGATGACACCTTAGGAGCTCGATGTTTCCATCTCAGAGGTACCTCGAATAACCCTATGCAAATGGGTCCAGACCATATTAAGCTGATTAAGACATCAACAACTTCTTTCTCATCAAATAGTAATGTATGAGTTGTTCTTTTTTGAAGCATATATATAGGTAGTCATCGACACATTATACTTGTTTGACTAATAATGAGATTTGATCTTATAAGATTAACGATGTGGCACCAGTAAGAATATTAAATTGGTCCCACAAGGTCGATTATGTAATATTGTTAGAAAGTTAACTCAACCAAGTTGTTACTTCATAATTATAACCTAATGATTCAATGCATGATCTCATACTCCATCAATAATCAAATAATACGTGTAATCATTTATATAAGACCAATTTAATAACCAAGTATAAAAGCTTGTCTCCAAAAGAGGGACTGGGTCATAATCTACTTGCGTCTGCACTTATAATCTTATGCTATTAACTTTGGCGTCAGAGGGACAGATTTGATCTTATAAGATTAACGATGTGGCATCGATAAGAATGTTAAATTGGTCTCACAAGGTCGATTATGCAATATTGTTAGAAAGCTAACTCAACCAGTTGTTACTTCATAATTATAACCTAATGATTCAATGCATGATCTCATAGTCCATCAATGATAAAATAATACGTGTAATCATTTATATGAGACCAATTTAATAATCAAGTATAAAAGCTCATCTCCAAAAGAGGGACCGGGTCATAATCTACTTGCATATGCACTTATAATCTTATATTATTAACTTTAGCATCAGAGGGATCAAGTCGAGAAATCTCTTCCGACTTCAGTTTTTATGCTAGTGGCACCTTAAGAGCTCGATGTTTTTATCTTGGAGGCATTTCGAATAATCCTATGTAAATGAGTCCATATCATATTTGACTGATTAGGGCATCAACAACTTCTTCTCTCATCTAATAGTAATGCATGGCCTTTTTTTTTTTAAGCATACATATAGGTAGTTGTGAACACATTAACAATGAGATTTGATCCTATGAGATCAATGACGTGGCACTGGTAAGAATATTAAATCAGTCCCATAAAGTCGGTTATGCAACACTCTTAGAAAGCTAATTCAACCAAGTTATTACTTCATAATTATAACCTAATGATTCAATGCATAATATCGTAGTCCATCAATGATCAAATAATACGTGTAATCATTCATATCATTTACCATTGTCCAAACCTAATAGTCCCTCATCACATAAAAATCTCTCCAAGTAGTCATTAATATTAACAAATCTATTCATCGACACATTATACTTGTTTGACTAATAATGAGATTTGATCTTATAAGATTAACGATGTGGCATCGATAAGAATGTTAAATTGGTCTCACAAGGTCGATTATGCAATATTGTTAGAAAGCTAACTCAACCAGTTGTTACTTCATAATTATAACCTAATGATTCAATGCATGATCTCATAGTCCATCAATGATAAAATAATACGTGTAATCATTTATATGAGACCAATTTAATAATCAAGTATAAAAGCTCATCTCCAAAAGAGGGACCGGGTCATAATCTACTTGCATATGCACTTATAATCTTATATTATTAACTTTAGCATCAGAGGGATCAAGTCGAGAAATCTCTTCCGACTTCAGTTTTTATGCTAGTGGCACCTTAAGAGCTCGATGTTTTTATCTTGGAGGCATTTCGAATAATCCTATGTAAATGAGTCCATACCATATTTGGCTAATTAAGACATCAACAACTTCTTCTCTCATCTAATAGTAATGCATGGCCTTTTTTTTTTTTTTAGCATACATATAGGTAGTTGTGAACACATTAAATATGAGATTTGATCCTATGAGATCAATAACGTGGCACTGGTAAGAATGTTAAATCAGTCCCATAAAGTCGATTATGCAACACTCTTAGAAAGCTAACTTAACCTAAGTTATTACTTCATAATTATAGCCTAATGATTCAATGCATAATATCATAGTCCAATCAAATAATACGTGCAATCATTCATATCATTTATGGTTGTCCAAACCTACTAGTCCCTCATCACATAAAAATCCCTCCAAGTAGTCATTAATATTAACAAATCTATACTAATTAAGTTTCATAGCATATGTCTCTAGTATAATTTTTGCATGGTGTCTGTTCGAATTTCTTAACTTTTCGACACATCAACGTAAGATGGGCTAAGAATTAGATCTCCGTTGACTCCAAATCTAGCCCATATGTTTGAACAATTAAAATCTATAAGCAAGTGATATTTATTCTATATCTTTAAGTGAAAATTATAAAAAAAATAAAACCCAAATCTCTTATAAAATCCGACATCGAACTCTATATTTAGGTTATAGTGATATAGTGAAATTAATCGAGAATTTAGTCGGCACATATCACCAAAACATTTCGTATGTGACAAGAGATGGTACCTAACTATACTAGATCAGGTACCACATTCATCCCTTGGCTTTGTCATAGTTTGAGTAGATATGAATCATAGCATGTCCTTGTCACTCTGCAAATTGGCACATCAATGGGCCAACAAGAAGGAATGAGTCCAAACTTATCCACACCGACCCTTTGTTTCAACTTCTTACCTTTGGGTGAGGCCTAATTTATCACTTCAATTCTCAAATCAATTCCAAGGTTAACGAGCCCCTAATCAACCCCAATCATGGTTAGTTTATATATATATAATCTCTTTGGTGAATGTGCAAATATTCCTACAGAAATAATTGGGTGCATACAAACGACAGAGAGAGCAACAATTGCTAAACACAATGGACTAGGGACAAGTCAAAAGGGAGATGAAATCTATCAGCTTCATGTTTTTGTTTTTACCCATCTTTGTGAATTAAATTTTTATGCTAGGGACAAGTCAAAAGGGAGATGAAATCTACCAGCTACATGTACCAAATCTTGCTCATTTCTTGTCATTTTATTGATCGAGGGATTTCATTTTATGTATAATTATGAGAAATGAGTTAAGAAACTTTGTTTCTTGAATAATAGGACAGCAATCAAGAGAAGCAATCCAATGACACCAATTCAGTCTTGCAATAATCTTTCTCCCCAAGATAAATATATTCTCAATAACCTGTTCTTATTGATCATTAAGCACACATAATTGGATAACCAGCTTCATACTTTTTTTGAATATGCAATTTATAATCATTAGATTGATCATCACCCTTGTTTAAATGGTCTCTGGTAATGATTTTTTTCTTTTTGACATAATCGCAAACAATCTCGCTAGAGTCGATGCTAATGGAAAATGTCGATTGGTCCGATGAATATATAATTCTTTGTGATTATCATATTTACTATGTAATTACTTATGGATGAGTAGTTTTGTCGACAATGTAGAGAGCTCTTTGATCTTGGAGAGTCTCCAAATAATTCTTGATACTTATGGATGAGTAGTTTTGTCGACAATGTGGAGATGTCTCCAAACAATTCTTGGTAATTATTATACTTAGTAGGAGGAAATTACTTATGGATAAGCAGTCGAATATTGAAATCTGTGTTAGTGTTAGTCTCCACTCGATGTCAACGTATATGGCTGATCGATCATCTACGTAGGTAGGCGTCGGATTGACAATAACATATGGAAAGCAAATATACTAATTTCAAGCTCGCAAGGATAGTAAATCGTAGGTTCATGGAAATCGTAGATGTAAAAGAAAATTCTTTTCTTGACATGCAACTGTAAATTCATGCGTGTCAAATTGGACATCATGACCTCCCAAAATATTCAGAAGAATAAAATAAAATAAAAAACACCTTCATTTGTTAATGGGTGTAGGAACCCCAAAAACAAAAGCATCATCGTCGTCATCACTCGCCACACACCCAACTAAAGGTGGATAAGTTTACGTGACGTGACTTGCATGGGGATTGGGCAGAAGCACGGCGGGAAGTCTCGTCTTCGTGCAGCTTTTTGGCTTTAGGATACATTAAACTAAGTTACCATAAATGCTTAAAGTACGCATGATCGACTCACCGAAGGTCCGGCAGTGATCAGTAATTGTACGGTGTACGTCATCGGCGCACTCGGTAGTATTTATTCTAAACCCAACAGATGATGCATCATCACCGTCCGATCTACGTGGAGATACGGAATCGACGATCATCGTCGTGAATGCGCGTGATGGGATTTGTCGAGGAAAGCCACTTCCTATTAGTTATTACTATCGTCGTCGTCGTCGTTCTAAAGGTGGCGGAGAAGTGGCTCCCAATCCAATGACAACTTGGGTTCGTGTGATCTCTCGAGCTTATAGGCATTTAGAGCGAGGAAAAGGCGACTGACTTGAAGAAGTTTGGATGAATCACCGAACAAACAATCGGCCATCATCCTCCAAGTTGAATTAGAGCAATTGTGTTCTTGAAATAATTCCACATATAAATTTCATGTGAGTCCATCTATCTAGTACTCCTACCTCGAGCATTGCAGTGATTTGTGCTAGCGATGGAGGCCATTTGTGTGTGGGGGGTGGAGATTTATCATGGTTAAGTGCAGCTTAATTAATTAAAATGGGTGTTGTGGTGCACAAGGTGGTGGGTTTTATACTCTCTAACTATGGTATCATGGAACAGTGTGTCACCGTCACCACCGTACCAAATGGACTACGGAAACCATATCATCCACTTTACCTACTCCACTTCCATATTATATTTATATTTATATATCTTCACAAGAATTAATGGTTATTAAGATTTGTTTATTAAAGCTTGCTCTGGTGGTGTGTGGACTGATATAATACATTGTTTTCCTCGTTGGATTTTGCGTTGACTCCACGTTGATTTGGATCCCATGCGCGCCGCAACTCTGACGCCGACTTAAGACAGGAATCGCCAGCGCGGCACACATAAAGAACCGCGTTGTATGTGGATCACTACACGACTCGTGACGCTAAAACGGCCCCCACGCGTTGAAAGAGCCGCTCTCTGTTGTACGAAGAACAGCTAAATTTGTATATAGAGATATAAATAATGGATTGAAAAGTCCTCCATTTTCCACTATAAATACGTACCCACCCACAGCGGCGGATGCCACCTCGGCTCTCCTCGTTCGCCGTCCTCCCACGGCAGCAGAGAATGATCCGGCGGCTGTCGAGGGTGGTGGACTGCTCCCAGTACGAGTCGCTGCGTTGGTCCGGCAAGGGGAGGCGACACGGGGAGCCGGCGCAGGGGCACTTCCCAGTGTACGTGGGGGAGGAGATGGAGCGGTTCGAGGTCCGAACAGAGCTCCTCGGTCGCCCGGCCTTCGTCCGGTTGCTGCGCCTCTCCGCCGATGAGTACGGCTACGAGCAGCGCGGCGTCCTACGCATCCCCTGCCCCGTCCCGCTCTTCCGCCGCCTCCTCGCCGCCGCTGCCTCCTCCTCCTCCTCGGAGGAGGAGGAGAAGGAGGAGGAGAAGGAGCTCCTGCGATCCTTCCCCGAGTTGCTTCTCGGTTCCTCCGACCGGAGTTGACCCGGCGTTTCGAATCGCTCGTCCTCTCGCGCCCCACCGTTTCTCGATTCCCGGTTTTGCCCTTGTAATCCGACCGCAGATGAACCGCCCGGTGCGCTCAAAGGAGAAGGGTAGTTGTGGAATTTTGTGTTATGCACTTTATCTAGTGTAAATACGAGTGTATTATGCTTAATCTGAACAATTATTGTCTCTGTCTTCTTTTTTTTTGTCCTTAAATGAGAATAATTGCTTATATAAGAATTTACCCCATTAAAAAAGTATTTCCCAAACGTCATTTATTGCTCGAAAAAAAATTGGGCCGACAAAATAAATTAAGATCTTCATTATTGCTTATATATATAATGCAAGACCAAAAAAAGATGATTAGCGTTAAAAGCACACATCGTATGAAAAGGAAGTTTGGATTCTCTCATGATATATGACGATGAAATGTCAACGCAGTAGGTATCACAAATAATCGCCTTAATCTGTCTTAACAGAATAATTTGTCCTAAATAAAAAAAAAACTCTTTAATCATGTTTTAACTGCTAGAAAAATTGAGCTCAGCTGATCTATTCTTCCTGATCTTAAATTCTTTCATGTGCGACTTAGAGCAGCACCACCGGACATCTTCTGCGCTGCACAAAAGCAGAAGCTCCCATGTCTGATTGAATCTTACGCTTGGGCTTTTAGTTCTGGAGTATCTTTCACTCCAGTTGGGTTTGAAGGGAACATTTGATCTTTTTGTTCCATCTCTACTCTCTATAACAACGTCTCATCCATCAGAATTTGACGATGCAATCAGCAGCCGTGATGGATTTTGTCATGGCCATCTCCCTCCCTCTGCTTCTCTTTTCGATGCTGCTGGGCTTCAGCTGCTACTACCTGGGGAGGCTGAAGGGGCGGCAGGACGCGCGCGCCCGCGTCGGCTTAGAGCAAAGTTAGGAAGGCCCATATTGTGCTCGGCAGCCTTCTCTACGTGTGGATTCATGTTTGTGTTTTGATTCATTGTAACTTTTGATCCATAAAATTGAAAAGATTTGTGATGATTTCTGATCCAAACACCACAATAGACTCTGATCTCGGTAAAAGTTTCTTCCTTTCTAGTCCAAGATCTCATTTACAGAAGATGATCGCAGTTCCAATCACAAGAACGAACCTCTCGAGCCCCGGTACTCACAGAACACGAGATTCTGGTTACAGATCACCTTCTCCTCCTCCTCCTCCTCCTCCACCACCACCAGCGATCTCGGCGATCTGGTGGCGCTGACACGTTCCTGTTACTCACTTTACAGTAATATAATGGGGGAACTAAGAGCCGTGAGTGATGGATTCTGGTTTGCAGCTTTTGTGGAACTCGTAGCAAATCTCACATATTGGTATTTCCTTCTGTCGTGTTACAATTTAATATACATCAAATGTTATTCTTCTGCTTGGCTTAATGCATAGCTCACTCGCATCTTATCTTTTATCGCTGTGGTGCTGAGCCTCTGCTTACTTATCAGTGATGCCAACTACAGAATGAACAGTGTAGTAGTGATAGCAGAATAATTATAGACATATTATGTTAGGAGTAAATGACAACAACAGTACAGTTCTACACACAAGCACTTCAATTCTTGTTATAAGACGATGTCTGCATCACATGCAGCAGCCTCTGTATCCAAAAGAAAAAGAGCTGCAATATTGCCATCTAGATATCGAAAGCTATCTTTATAAGACACGAGAACAGCACTGGCTGATGGTGCTAAAATGACCAAATTGGTGGTTCTGATCCCAGGTTAGTCTGGTCCAGCACCACCATGTCCAGGGCGAAGACTGGCTTGGCATTGACGGTGTCAGGCTCCATCAGCTGGTTGTGAGTCGGGGACATGGAGGAAGAGCCCGTGCTGGTGCTCCCTGCGCCCATGGGGCTGTGGCCAAGGCCAGCGTGGGCGAGGGAGGCGGCGTGGCTCATCCGCAAGTGCACCATTTGTGCTTGTGCCATGGCCAGCTGCGCCTGGAGTGCCTGGATTTGGCGATGGAGGGTGGAGATGGCGGCGACGCACCCGTACACTGGGTCGCGCACCCGGGCGTTGGCCTCGTACACCAGGCTGCTCACTGCGTCTCCTCGGTGCTGCACTGCTATCTCCTTTGATCACACAAAAAATTTGGTGAGTTATGAAGCCATTCTTTTCATGTAATGTAATGTCTTGTGGTGATCGCAATCTTACAAGCACATTTTACACACACACACCCCCCGAGAGAGAGAGAGAGAGAGAGAGAGAGACCTGCAAGAGCTTGCTGACGTTGCTGGCGCCGAACACCTTGTGCACGTTGGCGAACTTGTGGGGCTCGTCGGCAGGGAAGTGAGGAGCAAAGATGCAATCCTGCGTGCACCGCCGCCTGAGGAGCTTGCATGCTGCGCATGGCGAAACCGTGCTGTGCTTCCTAGCCACCTCCTTCATCCTTGCGCACACCGCTTTCCGAGCTGAGTTGGGCGACCTTCGGCCTCCTCTCCACAAGCCCAGCTGCCTAACTTTTAGCGCCCATGTCGCAATCCTTTGGGGGAAGAGAAAAGGCGAGAGATGAGGAGGAGGACGAACAAGGGAGACAGTAAAGGTAGAGGGGAGTGGTGAGAGTGACGGAGGCGGAGACGGTGTGGGTATTTGAAGCGTGAGGATATTCTCAGATAGGCCCCACTGGGGGTGAAGTCGTGCAGATTTGGCAAGGCAAGAACATCTCGGTTGACAAGATGTTTGTTTACGGTATCCACAGTCAATGTGTGTGTGTGTGTGTGTGCGCGTCCATGGTGAAGAAGAGATTTTAACTCTTGGATCTTATCTTCGACCATGTTTGCTTGTCGCCTCTCGTGCCCTTGTCTGGGCTTTCGAGGTCACAGTTGCAGATTAGTACGCGTAGAGAGAGAGAGAGAGAGAGTGGCCGCCATGGAGCCTTGTACTCTGTGTGTGGCTTCCTCGGGATTCAAATGTAGCAAGCGAGCGATGGACTCATCATCACCATCATGCTTAGTTCTGCATGCCCTAACACTAGCAAAACCATTCCTGCCGTAGAAAACAGTGACTTCTCATGCTAACACAGTGAAGAAAAGGTCACACTTTGAACAGCGACAGAGGCACATCAAACTATTTAGTGACATCTTGAGATGATGGGGCACATGAGAGAAGAGCCAAGCCAGGCAATCTCTGCAGAGTCTCTCTCTCATACATCTACTTCCTGTTCATATATACCCATGCTATTTACTGTCACTCTTTCTCACTTCTTTCGGTATAAGACAGGAATGATGATGTAGATTTTGGAGGAGCACACTGGAAGAGAGATCCATCGAGTGGACCTCCACTGCAACAATCCTCCTTTGACTTGCTCGAGCCATCTGGGTTTCGAAGAAACTTCTTTTTCAAAGGTGAGTTATTTGTTTGGAGGGCCATCATGCACCGATGGTCTTAATTAACATGAGAAGCTTAATTAGATTCTCATCCACATGGGGCCCTCTCCACTGTCCCTGCCTGGCATACCCTACAACTGACACGTGATCAAACAACAGCAGAATGGCTGTCATAAGGTGCAAAAAAAGCTTTCAGTGGACCGAAGCCAAGCAGAGGCAGGCGGCTTTGGGTAAACCTGTCAGGCTCTCTCATGTCTCTGTGTACATAGGGAAGCAGAAAAGGATCACATCAGAGTACTCCCTAGGACTGAACAATAACAGTCTGGTCTTCTTCCTCTGTCATTGGATGCATTCCCCATATGACTGAACGACTACGAGTCGTATGAACTCTGATATGCCAATGGAGTAAGTTGCAGTGTACAAGGACAATGGCTAGCAGGAAAGAAGGGTTTTCCCCATGATATTTCAGAACTTGTAACTGCTGGTTCAACTCAATCTAAGTTGTTTCTTTACTCTCAGAAGGCTATGCGTGTGTGTGTGTGTGTCATCCATGGATGACGATGATTTTCCTGTTGCAGGCTGTCTCGGAGACGGGGAGAAATCAAGCATGGAGTGAATGAAACCAGTCTTATCAGGTCTTCTTGTCAGGTAAAAGCTCTGTGCAAGTTCATTTTTAGGATGATAAGGAAAACAAAAAAACTTGCTGATGGAGGCAATAAAAATGGCAGTAGAAAAGAGATTGATGGGATGAGAAAAAGTACCTCAATGGACAACAAGCTGTGCAGCAAAAGGTGCTGCTACTTTTGCCATGGAAAAGCAGAGCTTGCGTGAGGGGGTTGAAGCATGCGCAGTGATGGGGCTGAAGTAGAAGTAATCGAGACTCGGAAGCAGCTCTTCCAGCATGAACACATATAATTAGAGATTCCTTTGTTTGTTCCCTCGAGGCTGCCTCCTAATCCGAGCTTAAGTCTGCAGTTCTCGCCATCTTCTTCCTCCAAATCTCTGTTAAGAGTTCGCCATGGTTGATGCCAATTGCAACAAGGAAGAGATGCGTGGGGAGTTGAATCATAACATGTATCTCTGAAATAGTAGAAAATGATGGCCTGCATGCATGTCAAACGAACAAAATGATTAGACTTGCTAAGTCTCAAACCACCGAGAAACTTCCTTTATTACAAGACAATTGTATTCCCACAAATCTCATAATTTGATGATAGATTAAGATTTAGTGGCAAATGACTAGATTATGATTAAGGATTAGTACTAACCTTTACGAACTGCTTCCGGGCTCCATCATCAGGTTGCATGAACTTCAAATAATCTGAGGTCTGTCAGCCGCAGTCTGCCATCTCATTTGTAGGATGAAATTTTCTGGAAATAGAACTGGATAGAATGTGTTGAAGAAGCCTGGAGAAAATTGCCGATACCTCAATGAGTTTATATTATTATTGATGATATTTACATGCCTGTGATTTTGAGGGATACATATGTTGTAACTGGTAATCTAATCCCTGCCTCTGGTGAAGTTGAACCATGGAGCTTCGAGAAAACAGTAAAATGGAGGCCTCTCATGGTTCGCCAATACAATTGCTGGATCAATCTGATTTATCCTGCAAATATATATCGCAGCTAACAAATTAAATCGAAATTAATTTTGCAGATATACTCGCGACAATGTATCATACAGGTAAACAAAAAATAGTAAAGTATGCAGCGATGAACATCCCTTCCGGTTCCAAGATGTTAAACTAATCCACCATGAAATGGCATCATGTTGATTAGTCTCAAGCTTGTGGAATCAACTAAAACCTTATTGATCTCAGATAAGCAATTATCTATGTTACAAGGTTTATCAGATACCCAACTCTTTGCGGCTCTGCTTTGGATTGCATTTAAAGCATCAATATTGATATGATCTCCCAGTCTTCTGCTACTGTCTTCAGCAGCTTAAGACCCATAGTCTCAATCAAAGAGCCCTCCAACACTTCCCTGATGATGATAGCAGCAGTTACTTACCTCCAAAACATGCTCTGGTGATCTTTTACGCTCCAAATTTCTTGACACCAAAACTGTGGATTGCTTAAGATCAATAAGACAGGTCGTAGTAATCTTTTTACCAACAACAAGACAGCTATTTTGTTCATCTGACAGCAGATATCCCATGAAAACTTCCGGTTTTGAATATGTGATTGAAGATACAACAGAATACCATTCTGTCCAACCTCACATCTACTAAGACTTACCATCCACAATAAAGGATCCTTTGACAAATGAACGGTAGCTAAACTTCTTGAAGTCGTTGTATTTGCTGTATACTTTGAAATTCTCATATAGCCAGCGTATCAATTCTTGGAAAAAGCCAAACTTGGCTCTCCAGTATAGGATGCAAGTCAAGGTCAATCTTTTCAACTATTATTAATCTAACTAGTAAGATAAACATTTGGCATGAGGGTATGTTCATCTTACGCATCCACGAATCCAAGCCTACCTGTCTAATGATTGATCTTTTGTGACCATTGACAAGATTGTCAAACTTCATGTAAGCCATGTCTTAGTTCTTGAAATTGAAGGCCAAATAACATAGCCGTTTGGCGGTGAAACTATGTTTGATGTTTCAGTGGTTCCACTACCATTTGCCAGAAAGTTACCCTAGGCTTGCAGGATAGTAACCTTCAGATGTTAACGCTATTAAGTATCTGAAGAAAGCAAAGCCAATATGATCCTTATGACTGTTTTCAGATGTTATCACATTGAAGTTTCTCAAGAAAGCAAATTCAAATTGTTTCAAGAAATATCTGTTTACCTTTAGGACTTCAAATTCTTCCATCAGTACAACAGATTTCAACCTAATTACTTTACCAGTGGTTTGGACCAAAAGCCTCTTTTCTTCTATTTTCCCCTTTAATTTTGCCACCAGGGATCCTAAATCTCAACTTTTACAAGTTGACAAGGCTAAATGAGCAGGGTAACAAACCCATATGGGTAAAACATATGAGATCTCTTGCCCTAGCATTCATGGGCCATCTACCATGAAACACTAGCAAATATGGTGACTCAGCACTAGAGTCCAGGATCATGCACAAGCATTAATAGAGAAGCTAAAGATGACAAAAATTTTAATAATCGACAAGCCATATACAAGTTTAAAGCCTCAGAAAGATGAAACTGAGTGAAGTATTGTATATTCTTTATAGCCATTGAAAAGTCAAGGAGGTATTTTTTTTGTCACATGCGGCATACTTTATGGCCTCATGCAAGGGCACTCGAGTTGTATGTATTAATAAATATGTGTTAGGAGAGTTGTCAGTGGAATACTGGTGCACTTTCCTTTGTTTTAATTATAAGATGTGGAAAAAGGGCAAACGGAGCTGCAGCAGGTGTAGAATTGAGAAAGTCCTAAAACCAATATCCATGGAAATCTTTTTCTTTTTCTTGTTCTTATCTGATCCACAGAGGCTAGCACACTGCTGTACAGAGTGGACCTTCTTTAGGAGAACAGAATGAATTACCAGGTGAAATGTTGCCATATTGAACTTGAATCTTGGTTTAGGAAAAAAGGAGAATCATCAGGCCAAATTTTAGATGGTTGGATTTTTGACTAAAAATCTATGATATTTAACATTTAAAAAGAACCATGTTAGTGAAGACATGAAAGAAGTACCTTCATGATAGTATCTGGTGTAACATATAGAGCAATTCCATCCATAAGCTGATACTTGGGATGTCCAAAGGTAAGATTTCATGGACCGAATGAATGATCCTCGGTTATAGGCAATGTTCATTTCTCCTGTACTCCCTTCAGCCTACACAAAATTAAGCATGAGTACAACAATATCATTTGCCTTACGATTTATAGGCTTGAAATAGACAATCGAATTTTCAGATCATAATATGATAACTTTTTGTCTTCGATTTAAGGTAAAAGGAAATGAAAATATATATCCTCTGGATATCTGGAACAAAACCAGCAAAAAAATTGTAAAAATTCAGAACTTTTGGTGAAGCACATCGAAATCTCACGAAGATGATACCAGAAAAATGGATCTTTAGTAAAGCAATCATCCAAAGAGCATAAACCTACAAAGCAAATATCAAGATGGGTACAAATGTGAATAGGATTTGATGTTACATTTTTGGCAAATTCCGCATGCAGGTGTAGAAAGAGGAAATCATAAAGCCAATCACACTTTTACATGATGTGCTATGATAAATTATCATTGACTTAAAACACAGAAGACATATTTCCTGAATTTTGTTCATCTGATTCATCTGTTGTCCCAAGTTGAAATCACAATGTTCCCCTAAAAAGAAGTTGACATCACTACACATCACATTGATCGTAATTGATTTCAGGGTCCTTTGTATCATTGACTAATCCATTAATATACTTGCATAGAAAAAAATAACAAGCGAGGTCAAGATATCCTGCGTCTACAGTAAGCAGTCAATGATCCAGAAAAGACGATCCATCCAAGAAAAAATATGCATATCTTTCTACACTAGCGTCTTGTTTTCTGATGGCACTGGAATCTTTCTTCCCAGATGTTCTTCGATCGTAGACCAGTTCATAGATTAGAATTTCCGCCGTCTACCGATCAACGATGCTAACGCAAATATTGTTTGACAAGAGAAAGGCCGAAGACAAAAGGAAAAGAACGATCTTTTTGGGGGTACAAGGGAGCTCACGATCAATTGAGAGCGATTAGGGTCCCAAGAGACCCAGATGTGGTTGATGTCCGAGCCCCGGGAACCACCAACCGAGGCCGGCGCCGGAGGAGTGGGCGCTCGGACCTTAGGAGCCGCCCACGGCCCGCCGCGCCTCTCTTCATCATCGGGGGTTTCCCTGTGAAGAAGGCGGAGGAGGGGCTTGCGGTCATCGGAACAGTTTCCATTTAGGGCTCAACTGTAAGCTCAGAGGCAGGATTCAGGGTTTGATCTGACGCCACAGGAGGGGCCCAGATTTGGGGAAACACAGAACAAATAGAAGCTCCTGAACAATGCCTCGGAAGAAACAGGACATCCCATATCGATGGGCCCCGGTGGATTTCCGGTTCACGAAACAAGCACTTACACCGGTGGATCAAAGTCCACCACATCAAATCCAAACGACAGAGACGAGACACCGAGCATTATATTGAAATCAGGATACGACAAGAGAGTTCAAACGAGTATCTTATCTCTACGACGACCTCTATCTATCCTGAGAGTCCATCAAATGAGAAACAGAACTCCTTTTGAGTAGGTCTTTCTGTATGTATTTGTAATTGTGACATCTTCTACTATTTATTATAATCTTAATAGCGTAGGTTTACATATAGGATCGAGCTGTAAGTAATGAGCAAACGCCTCTAATCTCTCTATTCTATGCATGTAAAAACTCCACAGACAGCATCTCAGTTTGCTACATTATTGTAGCTAATGTCAGCATGATGACTATGTCAGGAGACTGCACCGTGAAGCTCTTGCAGCATAAATTATCTTTCCAGGAAGTGAACTGCTGCGATGTGTCCCAAAACGGTCCCCATCACCATCTCTTCAACCCAAACATGATAGATTCTCGGGAGGGAAGTTTGGTAGCAGGACTCTTCTTTTATTCCTCGGAGGCAACTGCTTCAATCTGTTATGAAGTCCATAATCCTTCCGAGTTCATCCCATTTACCATCTCCGCTGAAGAAATCATCCATGCCTGGACTCTGAACCATGTCAGGACACAAGGCCAAGGGAGCTTGCTTCATCAACTCCCAGTGGCCTGCGCATACTTGGCCGTTCTCTCCATTGGAATACCCCGAGGAGGCGATGCACCAGCAGTCGTTCCCTGCAGTGCTTGACTCGGTTGGCGCATTTGGTGTCTTCCTGTGGGAGGCACTCTTCTTGAAGATTCGGCAGATCGTCCAGATTTCCTACACAAAGCCATGCAACAGAGTTTGATCAGCATTGGAGGGTACTGCAAACGAAGGATTCGTACAGCACGAAATCTCACAGCTTCACGCTTGCACGGAGAGTTGCTATCGGTGATGTTGGGAAGGCGGAACTCATGCATCATCCATTCCGTTTTGGTACCCTTTCCTGCACTCCCTCGGTAGTAAACCAGGGATTTCTTGAGGCCGATGCAGTCGCCGGAGTTGCCTGCGGAGTATATGGGCCTGTCGATGCCGGTCGCCTTCCAGAAACCTGACCCGGTCACCCTATTTGGCCTGATGCTGTTTCGGTACTTCCTCCCTCTGAGGCAGAAGAAGTACTCCTCGTCGCCACCAGTGCTCGCTTCTGCAAATAAATCCAGCAACAAATGAGCACGATCGAGCTGAGTCCAACACAATGTTTCCATCACGGAGATCCTACTTACTTGGTAGATCCCACGGATCATATTTGTAGATATCTATCTCTTTGATGATCTCCATGCTGAGACGCTTCTTGTCCACCTTCCGCCGGAGATAAAACCCCACGAGCTCTTCGTCGGTGGGACGGAACCGGAATCCCGGAAGAAGAAAATCGTCTTCGTCCTCCACGGCTCCCTGCTCTCCCCTCTTGCCCATCCTCTCCTCCATGATCTCTCTCTCTCTCTCTCTTTAGTCCCCCTACTCTCCCTCGCGAGTGAGAGCTAGCTATAAAAGGTGGTGGCCGTGGCCGTGGCCGTAGGCTCGGTCAAGTCACAACATCTGAAGCTTCCTCCCACCTTCTCCCTCATGTATCCTCCACCTCAAATGACTTCTTCCTAACAAGCAGACACATGACACCAACACTAATTTGGTGACGGCGATGTACAGTTTCTTGATGCACAACTATAAGCTGATATAATGCAGACATTATTGTAATAAAAGCATAATAAATTGGACTTGGGAAGCTAAGAGCTCAGTCTTCACCTCATACATCCTTTTCTTGGGACTTGGTCCTGTCAACGATCTATCTCCTAAAAATATAAGATAATTATATATTACCTCCTATAGTTAATTTGATTAATATGCTAAGAGCCCTGAACTTATGAAATTAAAATATTTAATCCTAATTCTTCTTACATTATTAACTTCGTTGAGTGCAAATGAAAAGGATAAAAATATTTTTTTATTTTTAAATTATTAAATTTATATCCACTTCTCACACACCGCACCTACTCAACCTGCACCGCTCTTGCACTGCTCGACCGTCGTCGCACTTGCAATGCTTGCCACTGTCGCACCTGCTCATCGTCGTCACTCCTACACCACTTGACCATTGCCTCTCCTACATCGCTTGACCCCATCGCACCGAACCTGCTCGACCGTCGTCGTTCCTGCACCCTCGCCACCACCGCACCAGACCCGCTCAACCGTTGCACTTGCACCGCTCGCCATCGTCGCACCGGACCCAACTCGCCTGTTGCACCCTGCTCACTCGCCGCACCTGCTCGACCACCGTTCTATCATCCCCACCTTGGTCGACAACGGTCTCATTGTCATCAGAGAAGCTTGCTGCATATGCATCTTTACTTCATAATTGGCTCGATAAGAACTTGGTGTCCAGCCATGTGCCGACGCCAAGGTCCAGTAGTGGGACGGCCTCACCTTCGAGATCGCCTTCTCCGATCGAGACTCGTTCGTCCTCAACTAGAAATTACAGTTGTCTCCTTGGGACAACCGCCTCTCCCCCTCCTCTCATAATGCTCAGATTGTCGTCTTCCACCCCAAGGTCGACGAGATCTCCCTCCTCACTAGCAACACCACCACCAACCCCTCCGTATGATCCATCCTGCTTTTTATCTCCTTTGTTTTAATATACATATGAATCAAACAATAGATGGGTCCATATTTTTTCGAATAATGTCAACATCAACATCAACATCAACATCAATAGAAACTTAAAATATATTAAAAAGTATACATAGAAGTACAACAATATAAAAAGTTGAAAGCTTCCACGTGAATTTGAAATTCTTATAATGAAAGATTCTGAATGTATTATTGATTTTTATTAAAAGCCTCTTTTATTATAAACTAAATGAGGTTTTATGGTGAAAACCTAAAAGATCAAACAATAGTAAAAAAAAAAATTTATGAAGTTTATCTCTAAAATTTGATATAATTTCTATTGGTATAGAAGAAGCTTGTATTATCTATTGATGAATTAATGAACTCCCTTTTAGTTCATGAATAAAAAGCAAATAGATTTTTAAATAAAACTTTAGAACATGCTCTTTAAATAAATATAGATCAGAAGAATAATCAAGATAAAATTTTAAAAATCAGATCTCAGGGAAGAAGTCAGAATGGTAGAGATTGTGGATAATCTAATGCTCAAGGTAGGAGACGAGGCTGATCAAATGAGAGTCAGAGGAACTCCAATGTAGATAATAAAGAAACTCATCAATGGTTTTATTGCAAAAAAGTTAGGCATATTGAAAAAAATTATTGAAACAAAAATCAAACAAATTATCATGAAGAAATTAGTGAAAAAAATATAAAAAATAATTTTCTTTATGACATTTGATGAAAAATATTCCGTTTGATCTTTGAATTTAATAATCATATGATAAGAAACAAAAGTTTATTTCAGATGCTAGATACTTTAATCAGATTTACTATGCAAAACGGGAATGATAGTAAAGTTAAAGCGGAAAGAAAAGGAACAATCACTATGAATACCAAATATAGTAAATAATTTATTGATGATATAATAATTATTTTTAGTTTAAAATAAGATCTCTAACTGATGAGAAAAGAATATATGTTTTTTTATGTTAAAAATATTAGATTTATTATTAAAAATTTTAAAAAATTGATAGCAATTATGAGGATGACAAAAAAATAAAATATTTTCTTCATTATTTTTTGTTTATGAATTATGATATAAAAAATATAGCCATTTGAATTACGATAAGCTAGAACTATTAAATCAGAAGAATATTATAGTTGATTTGTCTAAAATTAAATTACGATAAACTAGAACTATTAAATCAAAAGAATATGATAGTTGGTTTGTCTAAAATTAAGAATCAAGATACTGGAATCAAAATACTGTATATAAATCTTATGTTTTTAAAAATAACATAAAAATTGCTTTTAGATTATGCATATAGATATTTATGGGTTTATACAGACTATACCTTCCGTGGGCACACTAAACATATCAAAACTTGATATCATTTTATTTATAAATTGATTGATAAAGAAAGAATTTAAATGGAGTAGCGAAGATTAATTTATCAACATTTTAATAAAAAGCCTTGATGAAAATAATTATTTTTTTAAGACAACTTCAAGTTACAATTATTTTGAATTAAAATAATAAAATAAAATTAATTCAAATAGTTATGATTAGATATAATAAAAAAAAATAAAATATTGAAATTAAAATAAATAAGAATATGATTAATTTTTTGATGCATGAATGAGAATAAGAAGATTTATCGACCTATCATTGATTTTTTCCTTATTTAAAAAAAAGTTTTCGTCATCCCTTGCAAAAGATTCAATGTTTCGAACGCAAGCACAGGAGATTCCACACCAACTCAGTCAAACCTTCTATTTTTCCATTGTGTCTTGTAACCAAGAACGAAGAGAGTCCATCGTTTCGTTCGGTGGAATGCGATCGATCAAGCATGTGCTCTACTGGTATTTTTATTGTATTTAGCCCAAGTCGCGTTCCGCATGCCTTGGAAATTAGAACAAGGAAGGAACGAGTATGAGATAGTTGAATTCTGCTGTTTCGACAGCGGCAGATTATTAATTTCTGAGCTCCAGCTCTCCGATGGATCAAAATTCATTAGGATTCGGATAAGCTCACTAGATTTGTCGGCATCGACAGAATACTACAGTAGACACCACAACTAAAAAAGTCAACTGGTTTGACTGTTTGTGTCATTGTTTTATGCCACTTCATCAGCAGCATTAATACAAGTGGGTCCCTTTGATAATCCAATCAAAATCATCATGTCATTTTAGGTGATGAGTTCGAATATTGCTCTCTCTCTCTCTCTCTCTCTCTCTCTCTCTCTCTCTTTCTCTCTCTCTCTCTCTCTCTCGATTTCACGTCTGGTGTTTATTTCATGAGTTGAATCACAAATCAAGTTCGGATAGTAGAAGAATTATCACCTGCACATGATCAAGGTTGCTAATATCTCACATCAATTATAAGAGAAACTAGTACCCACCAAATCAAAACCATATCTACCTAGTCATGCCGTAATATTCAAACCTCGTTCTGCCATCTTAGTTGTGTTTCTCCATTAAACAAGGAAAGCAAAGTTTGAAGAGTTTGCTTCAAGTAATCCATAGTCAAAGGCACAGCAAGTGACTCCCCAGACAATCCACATTATAACCTAATGAAATGGTTTTGTTCTGATACCTGCTTTTGTGTTCATGACGTCTCATGCATGCTTCTATCAGACTTGGTCCAGAAAATAAGGAAGAATTCCGATAAATTAATGTCCACAAATGATAGCTGTCAAGTAGGAAATGTTGAATGTGGCTATCAAGCATGTTCCTAAGAACAAAAAATTCATAGTGCAAATTTGTAATTCAACTTGTGTTCCATCAGCAAGAATCTGAACATGTGCTGTGGCTGCTTATCTTTCTGATTTCTCAGGAGAAATGGAAGCTGATGTAGAATCTGACTTTGACTTGCTGATATCGAATCATTTTAACCTGATGGCATAAGAGTCTCTTGGACTTGTTGCTGGATGAAAAAAATATTCTTTTAACAGATCATAAATCAGCTTCGACTCATTGAATTGGGCAGCCATGCATGCACTCAGAGAGGTATGGAATCGCGTGCTTTGTTTGATCAGGAAGAATAGTCTCTTGGTTGAATAATCAATATTCTCTTTCTGACCATATAAAGAAGTTTATTCATGCTGTCTTTTTCTCATGGCCGATGGCCGACTAAATGAAATATGAAGCCTTCATCATTTGTCTACTGTTCTTTTGAGAAACATACTTCTCGTTTCTCTATTCTCGATGCTGGGGTTTAATAGGACTATAATGGTGAATAAGCGATGAGGGAGAGCAGTAAAAAGAAGGAACTAGTGTTCCACTCTCGAAGAAACCTGCAACTCATTCCTCCGGTCGAAATAAATGCTTCATTAACAAGCAATAAATGTGCATCAAATGTTTGGTCAAAACTGCAAGGATGAGACCTACCGATACGTGATGACTAGTAGCAGTGTGGCCATCAGCAGCCCTGGACCAACACCACTGTTGACGACTTCATATGAAGTCTTGCTGATACATACAAGAAGAAAACTGATGCAGCTATTGATCCAACACATAAATGAATGCTTGGTAGCTGCAGTCCAGGAAATACAAGTGCCGTAGATCTTGTGCGCGATCAAGTCACACTCTACAGACTTTGAAGAGAGCAGCAATAGGATGAGGTTGGTTGTGGGACTCTCTGACTTCGGCTGCTGTTTCCTTGAAGGTATGATTGACATGACATGATCGACCACAGCAACCCTTTCGGACCACAACATCTACTTTGTTTACTGCTTGCTTGTGTTTCAAAAGGAGGACCGGTGTTTTGGCCTTCTCTACTTGAATTGTTTTATGTCATGACACATTCTAACATCAGCTATTTATTTATGCCTCGCTTTCAATCTCCAATTTATTTCCTACAGCAATTCTATATAATATTTATCAACAGCAATTCTATATAATATTAAAAATGTTTGAGGAATCAAATTTCTTGGAGGATAAGAATTTTAGTTATCAAAAGAAATCCTCGAACATTAAGGATTTATTACTCTATACATACCCTAAAAGTTTCAAAGTTTGATATGATAATGCATACTTTATATCGCCTTTTCTTCTAGCAATGTCGAGAAAAAAAAAATGTTATTTTGGTATAAATGTAGGAAAGTGTATAAAAGATTCTTTTAATTTCAAAGAAAAATTTAATTCTTTATTTTATTTATTCTAAAATAAATAATCTAATTTATGTTTGTAATATATACACAAATAATATCGTTTTGTGTTTGTCTATTATTCTCTTGGTTATTCTTTTACAGTAAAAAATATTTGTGATTATGGTCTCAAAAAATTTTGTTTTAAAGATCCAAATATATACTTGGATAAATTGGAGGTATAATAACAAAATAATTGCTTCACCCTACCTATATGGACTTCAATTTTGTGAGTCTTTTGCTATATAACAGCATTAGTCAATCAATTAGATGTGACTATATGTATATATTACAAACATAAATTAGAATAATGTATATTTATTACATACTTCCACATTGAAACTAACAAAAGATAAAATGTGAGGAAAAAAAACCATATCAGCCGCTTTTTTCTCTAAGAATTGAGCAATCTACTTTAATTTAATACGACGACATTACAGAGAAGAAAAATGAGAGAAAAAGAATACATAGAGATTTATGTAAGCTATTTAATATTCCTAAAGAGAGAAGGACGCATTCATGGATTGATGAGGTGAGGAGACATGCACGCTTCAAGCCCATTTGGCCATGAGAGACATGCCGCCGGCGCCCAACAGCACCGCTACGTAAGCCCAGAGTTGAAGCTTGGCGCTGCCTTGTAGCTTTGGCCCCATGAAGTCGTTGGCCAGGAGATCCACCATGGCCGTGTAGTTGAGCAGCCCCGCGGAGGCGGCGTTCAGCAGCCCCACCACGATGAGCGCCGTCGGGCTGTTGTCTCTGTAGGTGTTGGACAGCCCGATGCCGAGGGCGACTCCGAACGGGGTGGTCACCGCGAAGAAGAAGGCCAGGATGCCTCTCATCTTCATCCCGTACTCCGCCTGCAGCAGCCCAGCTCACGGATGAGTTTGAAGCTAGCACGAAGAGATAGACAGATGGTTGATTCTTTTAGACGAGGAGAGAGAGTTTTATTATCCGTACCTGAAGAATGCAGCCACCGAGGCCCATTCCTTCGAAGAGTTGGTGGAAACAAAGGGCAGCCACCAGAGGCCGGATGGTGCAGACGTTCTCAGAGGCTCCCATGGACAGCCCTATCACCACAGAGTGAACTATGATGCCCATCTCCAGCACCTGCATGGTTTACCATTGAAGCAGATACTGTTGCGGTCGCATCATGATCGGTCGAACGATCGAGGAGGCTTACCTGTGCTATAATGCGGTTTCGGAGCACCACAGCTTCTCGCCCTTCTTTGCCGTCCGCATCGAGCTGCGGCACGGCGCGATGGCCGTGGCCGTGCGGGACAGGCACCATCTCGTGGCCGGTGACCGTGGCGCTGCTGACCTTCGGCCTCCTCTTATTGTAAGAGGTGAGCATCATGGAGTCCAGCATCAGCGTGCCGATGGCCGACAGCATGGCGACGAAGGTGGTGAACGGGAACTTGGACCATGGGTCTTCGGGCAGGCAAGGCGAGCCGAGGTCGTCGAAGGAGTCCGGCAGGACATGCATGTACCCGGTGGCGAGGATCACACCGGAGGCGAAGGCCTTGACGACCACGAAGAGGTCGCGGTCGGGCCCGAGCGCGGGCACCGAGCGGGAGAAGAGGGGGAGGCAGACGCCGAGCATGCTGGCGACGAGAATGGCAGCGATGGCGATGAGCTTCAGCTGCAGGGCCGCCGCCTTGTTGTGGCAATCCCCGGGGAACTTGGTGTCGCACTCCGACGGCACCGAGGATTCCGTCTCGTTGGCCGCAGCCACAGCGTTGCAGAGGAGGAGGAGAAGGAGGAGGACGCCGGTGTTGTGGAAACGGGAAGCCATTGTTCTCCAAGGTTGGTGATTGTTTGGCGTTGTCTCATCGCAGTTCGAAGCATGGAGGCGTAATTATAGCGCTGAAACAGAGGTGGCACCCGCGAGAGATCGCTGCGTGCAGGGTGAGTTTATGCTGCTTCCATCCAGTTGACCTTTTCCTCGATATCAGAAGGTGAAATGACGAGTTAGCGACATGGCACGCCACTTGGGAGCACGAGGAACGAACGGCGACGGGATATCTTTGGGAATTCCGGTGTGGCGTGTGCCATCTTGGGACGAGACACACGCCAAGGTGTTCCGTAGCGCGTGAAGTACCGCGCTCCTCATCGAGGGTGGGCGCGAAGGGCACGAGGTGGGGAAGGATCTATTCCAACGCAAGGCAGGAGAAGCGGATGATGCACACGACGTGTTCGATGAAAACCCTCAAACAGCTCTCGACATGAAGCTCAAATCAAATCAATTCGATTCAATTCAATTCAAATGATGATCCGCAAGGAATTTATTCTAATAATAGTCAAGGAAATAATTGAAATAAGGTATCTAAGTAACGAAATGATTCAATCATTCATGTAGCTTTCTTGGAATTTTCTTACGAAATACAACTCATCATAATTGAGGTTGAATGGATAGTATACACTCAATTATGAATGGATTATCTTTGCCATATATTGTTAGCCTCTTTACGGCATCAAAATTGTCATGATTTCAAGGAAAAAGATTCAATCATTCATGTGACATTTTTAGAATTTTATTATGAAATATAATCCATTATAATTGAGGTTGATCATCTATTCTCATGTGTTTAGCAATATTGTGTATAGAGAGTATACACTCAATTATGAGTGGATCATCTTTTGCCATAATATTTTTAGCCTCTTTATGGCACCAAATTTGTTATGATTTCAAGGAATTGTAGAGTTTCTTTTCTTCCTCCTTGTCTATTCTTGGTATTTAATCATGTTGTCTGAAAATAATTCTTCTAATATCCAATGTCTCAATGTCATTCTTGCCTTTATAACTCCTCAATCATGATGAATTTTTATTTCTATCAATCAGTGACTCAACTAGCCTTTGAAGCTGACAAAACATAATCATTGTTGGAATACTTTCTTCTCTTGCATTCAATACTTTCAAAACATTAAATATTTCTTAGTGCTTGTTAAGAAAAAAACATGAAACAAGCTTCATAAACATTTCAAATCATACACTTGTTAATATAATAACTTGGTTAGGATTATTTTTGAAGGCAATATATATTATATATATATATATATATATATATAATGTATTTTTGAAGGCAATATATATATATATATATATATATATATATGCATATATTTCATGAATAAAAATAGAAGTATCAATAATGGGACATATCAAGACAGAAGCCAGAATAATTAAAATGATTAACATTGAATCAAATGTAAAGAGACCTTAAATTCCTTCTCTTGCATCTATCAAACCTATCCAGAAGCTGTCTTGTTAAGCTAAGCAAGCAAAACTGTTCTTTGTAAGCTTGGTTGTTTCCTTTTTCACAAATGGAGGAGGAGATCAAATTAAAGATGTGCCTTTCAGGGCTAGTGTAGTACACATCCTGACACAAATCTGATGCATGCATGGATCCATTGACTCCACCCATGCTATTAAAAATACTGTTTTGTTGATTACATCTGAGACTACATGTTCCCAAATCCTTCACTTTCACCCTTCATTGGGTCATGGTGCTACTGAATATTAAGTTGAATGATAATGGCCACAAGGTGAATCCATGGAGAATGGATTATGCAAAGATTTTGTAGCTTTTTTCATTGGGCAACCATACAAAAACTAGTTTTTATTGGTTTGCCTAACTTTTGATGTCTAACATCATTGATAGGTTCTTTGGAATCTTCTTTCCTGTCCACCCCAGATTTTGCTTGCCCTCCATGAATGTTGTTCCCAAGTCATTGATACCACCATGGTGGAGACTTCAGACCTGGTCTGTGATCCACATGTGACACCTACAGCACCTTCGATGGGACTGTAGCATCCATTTGTTTGGTGGCCAAAGGTCACTGTAGGTCATGCATTCCAAGCAAAAGTGAGAGACCAAACATCCAAATGACAGTGTACTGGCGGTGGCCGGGAAGTTGCCTTGGAACTGAACTTTCTTGTGCCTCTTGTTCAGGATATGGGGACAACCTTTGCTTTTAATATATCAAAGCTAACGTGGGGAGCAACCACCACATGCAAAGAAGCAAAGAAAGATCAGAAAACAAAGAGGAAAGGAAGGTAGGGAACGAAGAAGAAGAAGAAGAGTGGTCAGAGAGATTCTCACCGAATAGGGGTAGATAGAACAAAGGGTAGGGCAGCTGTGTTTTCTTGAGGATTCACCTTTTAAGGTGGGTAGAAAAAGTGAGAGTTGAGGCAAGTCTTTGCAATTTTAGGAGTGATATGTAGGATTTATGTGTCCCACTTTTTCTGGTCTTCAACTTTTTCTGGTCTTCGACTTTTTAAGGTCTCTAATACTTGAAGCAATGTGGGGATTGATGTGATTGGGGTGATGGAAACAATAATGGAGTCTTGGGAGAGTTGATGGAGAAGAGATCACATGCCATTTGATGGGCATTCTCTTTCCCCATTCTTCATCATCCCTGGCAGCAGTCATGAGGCAAGAAAGAGAGAGAGAGAGAGAGAGAGAGGATCTCACTGTTTATGGACAAAAGTGCATCAATAACTATGAGCACTGCTTTTTAGTAGCTGAACATATCCACCAGTAACTGTGGCTAGCTAGTCTGAGCTAAATTATAATACTCAAAACACTTTATTTGAGGACCACAAATCAAATACATGAGCAAACTCTTTATCTAGAACATAAAAAATTGTTCAATGCATTATGATTCTCCTTTTATGTTGTTGCTATATATCCAAATCTGGCATTCCTTTATTAAAGTTCATCTTTTAATTCTATTACTTTTAAGTTCTAGAGGAAAAAGTTCTTCTGGGATTAATCAGATAAAAGGTCAGCAACAATGTTTGGAAGGTAAATATATGAGATAATTTTGGATTATACTATCTTTGCTTTAGTTTAGTGTAGATTAGAAATTATCACTATTCAGGTTGACAATCAGTGTAAGGATGATATCATATGGAGCATTTCAGCCAAAGTTTGAAGTGTTTAGAGTCCTTTCTTTGGCTGTGGAATTGAGAGTTTGATCTAAATTTAAGGGACAAGACAAAGAACCAAATCTCTCTTTCTTTCTTGATCCTCTACTTGTTTCCTTGTTTTCAATTAACTTTCTTCTTTCTCCTCTCTTTGTGAACCAAAACCTAAATAAATCTCTCTCTCCCTCTCTCTCTCTCTCTCCCCATATATATACAGCATCATGGAACACCCCTTTCTCATGGCAGTAGAAGCCCACAACCTTCACCTCTTCTCCTCTCAACCCCTCCTAAGAAGCAGGTTCCAACTTCTCATCACCATTTGTTTCTTCTCCTTGCATGCATGCTCATGTCTTCTCTTATTGTAGTGGCAGTCGTGGCTCTCGAACTGTATTGCTGCTTCTTACTGTGCAGTGCAGGGAATCAACCAAGCTTGCACACCATGCAAATGGGATTCCTCTCGCCGGTATCCGGTGCTGATGCCGTCCCCGGCAGTGGGCTCGGCTTCAACAACGTCGCCTCCGCCGCAGCGCTAGCGCCAAGGAAGCGGTTGCGCCAGGTCTCGTTTCTTGGCGATGACATGTCCTCCCACCTGCAGCAGCAGGTGCTCGACATCGATCGCCTCATCCTGCAACACGTAATTCTCCGGGTTCCGTAGTTGATGGCTTCTCTGGATCGAAGGAATTAGCGGTTTCTGAGGCTTGGCATTGGAAATGGCAGGCGGAGAGGGCGCGGGCGGAGCTGACGGAGCGGCGGAAGCGGTTCACGAGGCAGATCCTCGCTGCGCTGGAGGAAGGCGTGTCGAAGCGGCTTAAGGCGAGCCAAGAAGAGATCGCAAGGTTAGGGAAGATGAACTGGGCGTTGGAGGAGCGCATCAAGAGCCTGTGCGTGGAGAACCAGATGTGGCGCGACATGGCGCGGAGCAACGAGGCCACGGCCAACTCGCTGAGGACCAACCTCGAACAGTTCCTCGCGGCGCAGGCGAGGGCAGAGGAGGAGGCAGCGACCGCCGACGACGCCGAATCCTGCTGCTGCGTAGGCGACGGGGAGGAGGAGGCCGGCGTGAGGAGGGAGTGGAGGAGAGCTTGCCGGAGCTGCCACGACGGCGAACCGTCGGTGCTGTTGCTGCCGTGCCGGCATTTGTGCCTCTGCGCGGCGTGCGGCCCGGCCGTGGACGCATGCCCCGTCTGCCATTGCAGCAAGAATAGTAGTGTGTGCATAAACATGTCTTGAATTCAACAACAACAGAGCACTATATGAATCTGATAGATACTTTAAGAGTCCTTCTGTTCTGTTCTTTCAACCAAATTGAATTTCTTGGAGTGTTTGTAGATATTGTTGATGATTCATGAAATGCAAACCAGTTCCTTCCCTTGATCCACCCAATCTCTTCTCTTCAAGTGAGGTAGGCCATTCTACTTGGTCTTTCGACGATCATCATCAAACAGAACACTTGACGGTACTTCACCTGCAAATTGTCTTTGCGCTTCTTCCACTGTTAATAAGGGAAGGAGATGTTCTTAATATATATATATATATATATATATATATATATATATATATATATATATATATATATATATATATATATATATATATATATATATATATATATATATATATATATATAATATTCTAATTAAAAATATTAAAGGAAAACAAAAAAAGCAAGAGGTATAATGAATATTTTATTTTACTGAATAAAATCTTATTTCATATATATTAATACGATTAAAAAAATAGAAATATTTTATATCCAATATATACAAACATATCTTATATTATATCTTGATTGATATGTCTATCCATAGCAACTATGATATTTTTAATTATTATTAGCAATTGATCTTAATCATTATAAAAAACAATCTTATACAGGATTATTAACTAATAGACATGATCGACGGACAGAATTAATTCATAAATCATACCATAAATTAAACAAACAAGAAAATACAACATATTACATTCTACGTCAAAGAAAATAAAAAAAAATAAAACAAAATTTACATAGATAGATGAGGAACAAGAAAAACACAAACCACACATAACATAAAATACGATCACGATTCCTCCAACTTCATTTATTTCTTCATACCTTTTCCCTACTCGCTCTGAAGCAGCCTCATGAGGCTTCTGGGAAGAACTAGCTATCAGAGATCGAATGGGCCGTTCGGATCCAGCTGCTTGCAAAGGCCGAGGTAAGTCAGGTAGAGCACTCGGTCCTTGGCGCCGGTGCGGTGGTTCTTGGTATGCTTGCAGAAATACTTGAGCTGTTCCAGCGTGCAGTATCCCAACGTCTGCCCCAGCAGCATGAACAGCCAGTTGATGTTGCGTTTCTTCCCGTCCACCACCGGCCGCATGCAGTTGGGCTGCCCGCAGGCGTCGCAGTCCGGGAACGTCGGGTTCATCCACTCCGCCGGCGCCCGGTCGTGCATGAGGTGCCTCGTCGCCGCGATGCGACACGCCACCTCCCGGAACTTGGACTCCAGGTCGTACCTGATTATCCTCCGCGCCTCGCAGCGCTTGCACTGCGCATCCCCGTATACCTCCTTTAGGTCATGGGAGAGCAAGTAAACCAGGCTGTGGACGGTGGCCCGACGATCGGTGGACCAAGGAAAGATTGGTTTGATGGAGTCGCTCTTGCCGCTCCTCGGCCCCTGGGTGGGGTTGCGCCGTGTGCGTCCCCCGCCCGACCGAGGCGAAGCAGAAGCAGAAGACGAAGAAGCAACAGCAGCGGCAGGATTGGTGGGAGGAGGGATGACCGTGTAACGACGAGGAACATGCAAGACGGGAGGGAAAGGCGGCGGCAAGTTAGTCTGCGAATACTGGTGCGGCTGTTGCTGCAGTGTAGGCGGCGGCGGCGGCAGCAAAGAAGAGGAGGAGGAGGAGGGAGGGCTCGACACGTGACGTGACGGAGACACTCCGAGGGTGAGTTCGACGTTGAGATCGTCGGATCTGCACAAGGAGTTCTCCACAGTACTCTTGCTGTTCATCTTGATCCGCCTTTGGCCTTCTTCTTCTTCTTCTTCTTCTTCTTCTTCTTCGACAGCTGCTTCTGTCGTGGGGAGATATATACAGGAAGGGGAGGGCCGAGATCGGTGGTGATAGAGCTGACGAGGATGAGATGGAGCGGTCGGTTTGAAGTTCGAAATTGCAAAGATTAAGGAGAAGGGGGTGGTGTAAGTTGTGGTGGAAGACCAGACGCCAGGCTGTTGCTTAGGGTTTCGGAAACCAACTCTGCGAGAGTAATGGCGGCACTCGCTGTGTCTTGTGCTCACATCCCTCCCCTTATCTCGCCCCTCTCTCATCTCTTCCATTTCTTTTCCCTATTTATTATTATTATTATTATTAGACTGGCAGAACTAAGAATTGATTGTTGTGATGATACAACGATTAAGAATATAACAAGTATTCGTTTTATGTCTTCGACATGTATAATTGAGAGTATATATACGTGGAGAATAAGAAGACACATATATGCTATATTATACGGAAAACTATGCTACGAAGACAGGATATGTTCTATGTCTGTTTCCAATCGACACTGACAGGATTACCTTCTTATCTAAATCATCAAGATTTGGATAATAAACGCAAAAGACCTGGATTCGATAGGCAAACAGTTCCACATGAGTACCTAATGATTCGATTTTTCTGGTCCGATATCTATCACATCATGTCGATTTGTTCATTATCTGATCTAGCTTTTAATGAAATCCAATTCCAGTATATGATTGACTTCGTTGTCCTCGATAGGCTTCGTATGAACAAATACGATCTTCGATGATGCCTTCGTCAACATGCATCCGCAGCAGCATGGCTTGTATCGAATTGGTTTTGCTGAGAATTGACATCTGTTTTACATTCTGTTCCTGTACAGAACACATTCTTTTGATCTTCTAGTCTTCGAGTTCCATGAAGAACAAGCTGGATTCTGTAATCTACAGAAAGAAAGCTATCTTCTTCTCAGTTCTCTGCGACGTATGCATGCACAGTTCAAAGGTGCAACACCACACAGTGACGTCAGGACCAACCCCTGCGTGCGAAACCCGGTTGTGGCCGCTGTCGCACGCGTGCCGAGGACAAGTAATATCGAGCGGTGGCGCGGGAAGCAGTCAACCGCCAGCCCAAGAATAGGCAGCAGGTTGGCTAAGAATGGAGGAGGACGGAGGAGCGTCTTCTCTTCCTTCCTCTTTCTCTTCTGTTTCTTGTTACTCCCATCCTTTTCTCCCCTTAATTCCAGCCTGCTTGATGGCTCCTCTGATGGCATGCCCACATAGAAATAGCAAATCTATATATCACTCCAAGGATCGGAGTGCTGGTGTTTGGAGAAGGACGACGCTGCGCCTTCGCGCACCATCTCCTCCCTCGCCCTTCTCTGAGTACCATCCTCGTCCCTCCCCTTGGATCATGAGAAGATAGCAGAAAAGGTATTTTGTAGGAATTGAAGCTTCATGTTTTCATGGCGTTTGTTTGATGGCTTCTGATCATGGAGCTGTTTGTAGGGGTTCTTAGTATACTACCACGGCATTGTCCGAAACAACAGTCGAGAGGGAGGGCGGCGAGTCCGGAATATGTCTTCCGCTCGGCCGCCGGATGTTTCCTCATCGACCTCAATCAATTCTTCGTCTTCGTCTTCGTTTTCGTCGTCGTCAGTATCTCCTCCTCCGTTGAAGTCGCCGGACGCTTCCCCACCTCCGACCGATAGCCCAACACCACCCGATAAATCACCGCCTTCGCCTCCTTCATCCTCGAAAGACTCCTCGCCATCGCTGGAGTCAGACGATGGCTCTTCTTCAGTTCCCTCGCCATCTCCACTGCCCACCTCGCTGCTGCGGCCCTCTCGGTCATCATCGTCGCCGGTCACTCCCTCCTCCAAGTCGTTGGTGCATGCTGATTCCACGCATGATTCAGGGGGATCAACACCGGCAGACTCATTCTCCAAGTCAAGCGAAGTTCACCATTCTGATTTGAACTTGCCGCTTATCATCGGAGTGGCGGCAGGCTTAGGGCTATTCTTTGTTCTCATGGTAATTGCATGCGTATGTTGCTCCACGAAGAGGAAGAAGAAGGAGAAGGACAAGTGCCACAACGCTATGCAGTACTATTCCGATCCTTCGGGATACAAAGGTACACGAAGCAATCTCTTGACTTCAATCGTACCGACAAAACTACGAGTCTCAAGTGCAGATTACTTAACCAACAAGTAGTGTAACCGACAACTTGTCTGTGATTGTAGACAGCGACTATTACGGCGGTGGACTGCCCCAAAAGTGGCACAACGAAGACCATGACGTGAAGGTGCCACCACATCCGGGACCCTTGCCCGGAGGAGGGTGGCATGCTCACCATCCTCCGCCCATGATGAACAGCGAAGACGCAACCTCAGCCTACTCAGCGCCTCATGGTCCTCCTCTGCCACCCCCCTCCCCTGTCATCGCCCTCGCCTTCAACAAGAGCACCTTCTGCTACGAAGAGCTCGCGACTGCGACCAACGGGTTCTCGCATGCTAACCTGTTGGGGCAGGGAGGATTTGGGTACGTGCACAAAGGAGTTCTCCCCAATGGGAAGGAGATCGCAGTGAAGCAACTCAAGTCGGGGAGCGGACAGGGAGAGCGGGAGTTCCAGGCTGAGGTCGACATCATTAGCCGCGTTCACCATCGCCACCTCGTGTCCCTCGTCGGATACTGCATCTCTGGTTCACAGAGGATGCTGGTGTACGAGTTCGTCGCCAACAAGACGCTCGAGTACCACCTCCATGGTCAGCACTTGAGACTCCATTGTTTCCGCAGCCTGCATCGAAGATGCTTGTCGAACCAATCTCGATCTTTTCTGCCATCTGCTGCAGGAAAAGGACTCTCGGCGATGGATTGGTCGACCAGACTCAAAATTGCGTTAGGATCAGCCAGAGGGCTCGCTTACCTGCATGAGGACTGTGAGTAAAATTGCACGTCTTCTCGAGGAATCTGTGTTATGATCTCTAGCTTATTTGATTGAAATCATCTCCTCGAAGGTCACCCTCGAATCATTCACCGTGATATCAAGTCTGCCAACATCCTCCTGGATTTAAAATTTGAAGCCATGGTAAGACAGTTCGTTTTGTTGTTGCAGTATGAAGTGCTTCTGATTGCAAAGCAAAAACAAAAAAAATCGAGAAATGGAAACGTCAGTTGATGAACTTTTGCATATTACATGCGCAATGCATCCTAAAATCTTAGTTTATGTAAAAACATGTATGTAGGTGGCAGATTTCGGGTTGGCCAAACTGTCGTCCGACAACCACACTCATGTTTCCACACGTGTTATGGGAACGTTCGGGTGAGCAAGATGTTTGATGAATTGCCAGCTTCTCACTACAGCAAATTCCAGTCTGTATCGTCACTGTTTCTAAGACATCGTCGTCTGTTGTTCCCCCCCTTTGGTGACCAGGTATTTGGCTCCTGAGTACGCATCAAGCGGGAAGCTGACAGAGAAATCTGATGTCTTTTCCTATGGAGTGATGCTTCTGGAGCTGATAACAGGACGACGACCGGTCGATACACACACATTCATGGAAGATAGCTTAGTGGACTGGGTAAGCGTTCTTCCGCCATGCGTGCTACGGTTTCAGCTGTCAAAACCGACTGACTCATTGGCTTGATCTCAACAGGCAAGGCCTGTGTTGTCGCGTGCTTTGGCTGACGGAGACTACGATGAGATAGCTGATCCACGCTTAGATGGCAACTACGATCCCATGGAGATGGCACGCATGGTGGCTTGTGCCGCTGCCAGCGTTCGCCACTCTGCAAGAAGACGACCGAAGATGAGCCAGGTTTGATCACTGCAAACTTCACCGTTGCTGTGTTCGCCTCAAATCCATGACCTCTGTGTTTAAACTTATGAAAACATCAGATTGTGAGAGCATTGGAAGGCGACGTATCGCTAGAAGACTTGAACGAGGGGATGAGGCCCGGGCAGAGCATGCTCTTCGGCTCAGGCTCCGACTATGAATCGAACTCGTACACCTCCAGCATGAACCGTCTCAGAAAGGTTATGATCGCAAGCCCTGAATACAGTGGTGCGTACGACGGACCGATCACAGAATTCGAGCATTGCCATTCTGCATCCAGCAGCGGAGGATTCTCCGGCGACTTGAATCCTATCGGAAAACAAAGGCATTTTTGAGGAGGCCAACACGAGGCCCAGCTACTCCGAGCATCATGCTTCCTGGTATCTGGTCTTTAAGATCGACACAATGTCCGGCGAAGAAGATCTTCTGTGACTTCAATGGTTGATGATGTACACTATTCGAGCACATTTATTTGTCATTTACAGGGAAAAATGTGTAGAGGGAAAAAAGGATTCGAGGATGATGTTGTGCTTTATCCAATTGTTCTCGTTTAGCTTATGGATTTTGTATCTCATTCATCTATTCGAAACCTCACCTTTTAAATATCATATAAAATTATGTTAATGAGTGATGATGCTATTTGATTCATCAAATGCTAACGTCATCTGAAAGCCAACGCGGAAAACACCTGTTAGAACGCGTGTGCATCGTGTCACGACTTGAGACACAACCTTCTACGGCGACGTGGCATTTATGGCTTGGAGTAACAATGGGAATATTATCACCCGGAAATGCGGTACTAAAAATCGCACGCAGGGAAAGCAAACGACTGCGATTTCATTCATCTCTTTGGGGGCGGGCCGCTCGCTCTCGCCGCACGCGGAGGACCGCAGTGGCGAGGGGAATCCGAGCTCGCGCGCCTTCTTCCACCTCCCTCCTGTGGGGGGCGATCGATCCCCTCTCGTTCTAGCCGCCCTTCGAGTCGTGGAGGATGGGGGATTACAACGATGCCTTCAATCGCAACAACGCCGCCGTCCAGGCCCGCACCAAAGCCCAGAATCGAGCCAATGTCCTCCGGCTCAAACATGTAATCTCGATAAGCCTCTTTTGCTCCCTCTATTTACCTCTTTGATCCATTGTTGCCATAACTCGGACACCATCCGGCTTAGGATCACCGCCTCTTGATCTGGTCCCCCTCTTCTAGGGTTCGACAATCTATTATCTTTTTGGAATGTTAGCCGTTTTTCCTTTTTTTGTTGGTAGATCTTGTTTCTCGTTCATTTAATCACAGTTTCGACGAAGTTTGCATTTATTGGATTCTATAGGAAGAAGCTTTCATCATTGAATACTTATCTGTTTGCGCTCTTCTTGTTGCTGTGGGGTTTGCTGGTGATGATAAATATTTTTTTCTTTTGCTTGTTTGGGGCTCCTAATGGATACTTTATGATGGTTCTTGCTTCATCGGCTTAGTTTGTTTGTGGTAACTTAAAATGGCTGTTTTAATAGCTGCATGGAATATGTGCTCGTTTTTCAAGATTTGCTTTTGTTCTTTCTTTGCTCGTATCTGTGCGCTTGTATGTTTCATGGTCTTTTATGCCAAAACTTTCCTGTGATTTAAACAAAAAATTTGTATCTTATTCTTAGCATGGCTATCGATCTGCTTTATTTTTACAGAATATAGTTCGCTTATAGTCATAGATAGTGTGATGTTTCAGTTTATGACGCTTGTGTGATGGTTTTGCTTAAAATAGATTGGGCAGAGTCACTCAACTGGGCTTACTTCTAATCTTTTGAAGCCTTTTTAGCCCCAGCCTCCTTTGGAGTATATACCACCTCCTGAGAAAAGGAAATGTCCTCCCTGTACAGGTAGTGTTTCTTTCACAAGTTATTATTATGTTAGGTTTGATTAAGAGAGTTCATTGCAATCTAAATTTTTATGTGCTCTCAAGGGATGGTGCAATTTGTTAGTCGGTTTGCTGAACCAGGCGATGCTGAATATGCTCCACCTGTTGTTGAGGGTGAAACTCCGGTGAGATGTGTTTTCTGCTTAATAACTTGTCAAGGCTTTGTATTTTACGTTCTTGATCATGCTGATTTACAGCAACCTATTGCTAAGGGGATGTATGCGAACCATTTCAATCATTCATGTAATTTGTCTTGTCCTAATTATAGCTGAACAAATGGCACAGATGCATGTAATTTGTCATAATTCATCCTCAGGATACGTAGGAACTCAATGATGCTATTTTCTTTTTAAATCTTTCTATGACTAAAAGATGCATAGGTATCTTTGCTGATGTTAGGATCTAAGTTGGCTAAAACAGTGTATGCTGTTTCAAGACCTGCTATATGCTTTGAATTGTTGAAACCTGAGTGCAGTCTTTGCCAAATGTTATCTTGATGTATACCTGCTAGACAGAGTTTGCAAGCAGAGTGGAGCGAAATCATAGCTGGCTGTTTTTGTAAATGCATTCAACTGTTGTTTAGCTTCAAGATGCTGAACATTGTTGATTGAATTTTCAACCTTCATATGGTTGATAGACTTTTTTTTTAATCTCATTTTTATAAGTTTGTCACATAGCTTATGGAAGTGCTCATTCTTTATGGTGCTTGCCTGTCTTTTACATCAGTTTCTTAATCCTAGTGGTATAGCAGCTATAATATTTTGGTGTTCATGTAGACAGTGGGAGGTGTGTATGAGCAGTTGTAGAGAAATTACTTCTCCTGTGAATGCCTGTCATGAAGGGACAAGTGAACCCTGTGCATTTACCTGCATATCTGGTTATGATGTTATCCATTATTGTTCAAAATGCCATGATCTACAATCCCTTTTATTGTCTTATATGTTGAGATCTGTATTATCCAGACTACCTCTCTCTTTTGTGACTGTATATAGACAAATTGTTCCACTTGTCCAGAGATACATGTCCTAGGCACTTCCTTGGGTATGTTATGTTTCTTATTTGGTTACAGACACAAAGAAGAGTTAGGATTCGAAAATTATGGCTTGAGGAGGGTGCAAGGAAGGCTGCTGAAGAGTTGGAGAAATGTAATTGTTCTATAAATACTTATGTGCTAAAAAATGTTTAGCCTCCCTAGCGTCAAACATCTTTGTTTTCTTTCAGATGATCCATCTAAAGATCCAAATGTAACCTTTCATCCATATAAGACACTTTTTGTTGCCAGACTTGTATGTTTTCTGCACTGGTCGACTTTATTTTATCCTTGTAATTGATGTACTGCTTCATTTATCATTATGCTTGTGCAGAATTACGAGACCACTGAACATCGGATTAAAAGGGAGTTTGAAACTTATGGACCAATCAAGCGGGTAAGTGTGTTTTTGTTGTTGGGGGCACATGCTATTGCTCTCAACATAAGTAAGGATATATAATTCTGATCAGCACAAAGTATGAGAAAAGGTTTCTCCCATACAGCAGTTTTTGTAATTCAACCTCTGAAAAATGTTCTATTTTCTCTGTTTCTTTAAATCTTTTATTTGCTCTGTAAGCCCATGATTATCTTAGATAAACTAGAAAGTAAGAATAGGGGATAATCACAGGTATATTAGCCATATATAGCAAGATGAATATCATTCATATATATATATATATATATATATATATATAAGTGTTTTTTTTATCATTTTAGTTGGTAGCAATACTTGAGAAGCCAGATGATTGTCACATCATGAAGAAAATGGGTGTAGCACAGGTAAATTCCGAAGTTGTATGTAGGTTTTCTTAATTCCTTCATTTGAGTTCTGGTCAGTGGACATTATATGGAAATTTAGATCACATCCTAGCTATTAGCTACTTGCAAGTGGTTTGCTATTATAAGAAGAAACACTGCTGGTAAGAAGAGGTCCTGTCTCTCTCATCTCTGAATTCATGTAATTTCATTCTCAATGTTTGTTTGTGGTCAATGCAAGTGCAACCATCAGTCAACTTGGTTACATAAGGGTGATCAGGGTAGTAAATCATGGTGGTTGCTTCACGAAGGCAGAGAAAACCTCTAATTTCCCCTCAGATTCCCTCTGCAGTAAGCAGGATCTTCAATATTTTGAGTTCACTTATATTGTGATTTTATTGCTACCGAAATGTTTTTCTGGTTTTAAAGGCCAAATGAAAATCTTTTCATCATCCAGAAGGTTTCTGGTATATTTAGAATTTTTCTGGTATAATCTATTTATAATGTCTGTTTTTAGCTACTCGTAAAATTCCCTGGTAAGGGGGCGGTAAAACTATTTGATTCTTCCGGTAATGGGACATACACCGGTTTTGTGCCAACTCAATTTGTATGCTGATGATTCATCTCGCATTGTGAAGCCTTACACCTATGAAGGCGAGCACCACTAGTGAGCTGTGGTGCCTGTTTGTCATGCCATTCATGCTCATCGGTTTCACTCTATAAATTTATTTTTCTTCTGTGATTCTCAGGTATGGTTAATCACAGACAAAGAGACAGAAAAACCTAGAGGATATGCTTTCATTGAATACATGCAAACATGAGACATGAAAAGTGTGGCTGAAAGTTATCTTGTAGTATTCATAAACAACCTGTACTCATAATTGTTACAATAGTTGGGTTTTTTTTGCATCATGCAGCTGCATATAAGCAAGCTGATGGTCGGAAGATAGACAATAAAAGAGTACTTGTTGATGTTGAGCAAGGAAGATCGGTGCCAAATTGGCGACCTCAAAGGTTGGGTGGTGGACTTGGAACAACCAGGACTGGAGGGGAAGAAGTTAATCAGAAGCATTCTGGCAGGTAATTGAGCCAAAATTTGACCTTCAATATGCTTATACCTCTGTAGACTAGGTTCAAGTAGTACCATATTCTGGATGGTTATGTTTCAAATTTTAGATAAATCAAAGTTGATTATTTTTGTCTAAGTTTGTAAATAGTTTGCTCTGGTTGTGATTATGTAAGAACAGCTGCCTTCTTCGTCGTTTGTCAGTATAGCATAAATACACAGTGGTGTTGTTTTTCATATGAGCTTTCCTTCTGTAGTAAAATGTCAATTATTATTGTGAACTTGCTTGAGCCTTCAAGGCAGTTTCAGAACATTATCATTTTGCAATTACTTACTGTGCTAAAATTTCCAGTCGAAAATTCTTCCTAGTTTTGAACCAGTTGAGCCTCCCAGGAGGCTTTTTTAATTTAATATTCGACAGGTTTTGGTACTTGCTCTGATGCAAAATTCATTTTGTATCATATTGGTACTATGTGATTCTATTTTCTAAGAGGAATTTGTGGTTAAAATTGTTTGAACTTACTTGCATACATGTAGTCATTATGGGAGATAGAGGAAAGATGTTAGTGAATAGTAAGTCCAGTGTATACATGCTTATGTTTTGTACCTACATTAGAGCTTTAAAATTGGTGACTAGTAGATAAACGTTCTTGCAACTAGTAACTATTAATGTAGTTGTACTACTTGTTGCAGGGAACTTGGGATTTTCTTGCATAATAATTGCGGTTTAATTTGTATCTTCATTTTGTGGATGACACTGCCGTAGATGTGTTTGGAGCATCAATATTTATGAGTATTTTCTTTTTGTACATGAATTTTTCTTCTTCCCAGGGAAGCAGCAGCAATGTGCATCAGGACATTCTAGATCAGAGGAGTCAAGAGCACAAGATGATCGTCAGGTGGACAGGTATGATGACCTCTTCATTTTCCATTTTCTAGTGAAGGTACAAGTATAAATTTAGGATTCTGGTGACATCAGTAGTTTACATCCTGTTTCAAGCATCTGTCAGTTATTCATTTTTCAATGGGTGGACATGGAGAAGTCCCGAGAAAGGGGACGGGATCGAGAGCGAGAATGGGAGAGGCCCCGTGAACGTTCCCATGATAGGGCACAGGAGCGAAGGGATGACAGAAAGTATCACCATTGGGACCGAGATAGAAACAGAGAAAGGGACAGAGAGGGGAAATGAGTGTGGCAGAGAAAGGGAGAGAGAACGTGGTCGTGATCGGAGTCATGGCAGAGACAAGGAAAGAGAACGTGGTCGTGACAATGACCGTGAATGTGATAGTCGACCTGAAAGGGACCAGGTGCATGAGAGAGGCTATGATCAAGCTGGCTATGAAAGGGACCATGGTTATTCACATGACAAAGAAGCTGGATATGGTAGTGAGTCGAAGTATGGCAGGGGAAGGTCGGGCACAAGGGGAAGAGATATTGAGCATGGTGAACATGGCAATGTACAAGAATGGTATGGTGAACCAAGAAAGCAAGGGCACGATCATGACTATAATCAGTATGATGAATCCCAATATCAGGAGCACTATGATCATCATCAGCCCCATGGCCTTGCTGACTCCCAACATGACAGTGAGTGACCAAAGCGACACGAGGCTGATTATTACAATTGTGCATCCTATGATAAGTCTCAGCCTGATTACTATCAAAGTCAGTATGGATATGCGGATCCTGAACCACGTGAAGAGGGTGAGGCAGTTGAAGAGGATTATGGATACCATCACCCACAGAGGTCACTGTCCAGGGAGCATGAAAGTTGATACTGGTGAATTTTGCATACATGCTGCGCACCTTTTTGTTCTTCTCCATATTTTTCTTCAGATTTGGAATTTTAGCTACATCGTTCTTGGTATATGTAGGATCTCGGCTGCCCAGTTTGCTGGTCTGGCCACGGCTCTGAGCATGGTGGTATAGTGAGTGGATCAAGTTCACTTTCAAAATTATCCAGTAATGTTGATGCACTGTATCCAGTAATGGTTTTTGCCTTTTAGTTAGACTTGCGGTGAAGAACAAAGACTGTATGAGCAATTCTACTGTCTGAATTATCTTGATAACTGGTCGTATTATGATGAGACTCGGACTATTTTTTTCGTTAATAATTGTATGATCTAACAGAGTCTGAGTTGGACATAACTTATGTCTGTTAGATAAAATCCAGTAGCTGAGGTTGGTTCGGTTGTCTGGTGGTTGCCACTGGTATGTCGTCTTTCTGCATCTTCCATTCAGTATGTCACTTGTTATCAGTTTTTGCTAATCTTACAACATGAAAATCTCTGAATTTGTCATGGGAAAATACTTCATGCAATTATTTCCCAGATATTGTCTTCCATCATTATTTCATGTTTTTTTTATACAAGTATACCTTGATGTAAGAGTAACCTTTTCTTTTCATGGAGGTACTGACAACAGGTTGTCGTTCCAAATCATAATTCCATTAGCATGCGTCATGGGCAAAGTTATCAGATGTGTTATATACCAATGCAATTCAAACTGTTTTAAGTGAATCATCCAGATATGAAATGGGAAAATAAACGATGTATTCTTTCTTCATAGGTGAATTTTGTTGAGGTCATTTCCATTTGGTGAAGCGAAGCATGCCGTGTGGAAGAAGCTTCTACAGGTGAGGGCAAGGTGTGGAGCCTGGTGTTGGTGGTGCCGCGTCTCGGTTGGTGCGGCCAGCGGGACGTCCATCGTCGTGGCTATCGGTCTCGCCAGTGGCTGCAAAAGGAGATACACTTGGAACGGTAATCTAACTCTTTCCCCATCGTTAACCCTTTCAGGTCAAAGCTTAGCAAATTGCCCTTCTTTTGTATCAGAACATCACTGACGTGCCACTAAGCACCTTGGTCAAAATACTAGTGATAATTATTATTATGAGCTATAATTTACATATGTGTCGTGAGTTCTTCTAGTGTTTGATAACTTAATTTGATACATAGTAATCTGAGTCATTTGCATCAACTAGCATGAAGTGGAATTTGTCAATTTAATTATGAGGCATTGTGTTTGGTTGTGGTGATGTATTTGACAAATCTTTTCTCCATTATTTACAATTACACATAATTTTATTTTTTTAATACTTGGCAATAATTTTTAATATTAATTTATATTAAGAGATTCTTAGGTTGGTTTCGTTTTAGAGATTATTCATTGATATTATAATTGAATAAAAACGCCGATTGTAATTAGAGTGGGTGGGAAGGGGCTCATATAATTTTCGCCCCTACATATCCAGTGCATCAGACGCTCGATAGTTTTATCTTTAAATATTTTGTAAAAAATTATTTTCGTAAATAAAATTTTAATTTTTTAGATCGTAAAATAATAATTTTATCAAACAAATAAATAAATAAAAGAGAGAGGAGACCGAGACTTCTATCGGATTTGGGGAGGATAAATACGCAGCAGCAACCTTCTAATTGAACAATCTTACCCTAGTTTTCACCCGTGATGGGTTAAAATGGCAAACTTGTAATTAAAAAGCATTGCAGGGAATATAAACTTGTAGAATCGACAGACCACACGCCTTTTTAAGCGAACCACGGTGGGTGTCGCCTTGGCTCCGTTCGCTGCCGTCTTCCTCCAGGTTCCTCTTTGTGTGAGATAAAGGAGATCGGCGAGAGGCTTGGAGGCGATGTGGCGCCGCTGCTTGCCGCGGAACTTCCGCTTCTCGAGGAGGGCGTCGCCGATCGGGAGCGAGCCGATCCGTCAGTCGCCGTGGACGGCGCCTAGATCCTTCTCCACTGACTCGGTATTCGATTTGATCTGCGATCCGTTTGATGTCGTTCTAGTTCTTTAGTGCCGATCTCGGCTTGGAAACGCGCCTTACTTTCCAGACCACTCGCATCACGTGCGTCCTCTGCACGTTGATCGACAGCGGGTCAGAGGATCAAAACCTCAAAACCCTCTAATTTCTTTAGATTTGTTTTAACGAGGGTTTGTTTCGTTCAAGCTAAATCTTCATTTTTGTTTGGTTAGTTGTTCTTAGTCGGATGATCGTTGCATTTCGCTATCAACTTTCGAGTGTCTTTTTCCCGGTCTTCTGCTTTGCCTCTTCATTCATTTGTCATCTAGTTGTTTTATATTATAGCTTTTGGGTTACCACTTTTCCACTGTAGATTTTTAAATAGTTTCATTTGGTTTTCCGTTTCAACATTTCCTTCGCAATGATGATTCAAAGGAACACTATTTGCCACTTATGAGTTGCCAATTAGGTCCTATGTTTCATGGAATTTGATATTTGTTCTATGTGATTCTGTATGAAATTACATTTCCTCATTCGCATGTTCTTGATTGCAATTCTGGTTCTGAGAGGGTTTCCAAGTTTATTTTGCCCATGTACATAGTTTTCATTGATTTTCTTTATTCTCCCTCTTTTGTCCATCATTAAATTCTTGCATGTAGAATAATTTCTGTTAGTTGGCATTTGTTGCAATCTTTTGTAATTTGTAGCCAGTTGATTATAATGACAGCAGCTCATCTCATCTTCAATGGCAAACTTAGTATCTAACTTTTGTTGCTTGTGATGAAGGTTGGGCGCTCTTCATATACTATCGTTGATCACACATATGATGCAGTGGTTGTGGGCGCTGGAGGTGCAGGGCTAAGAGCAGCCATTGGTCTCTCAGAGCATGGCTTTAATACTGCTTGCATTACCAAGCTCTTTCCTACTCGCTCCCACACGGTTGCTGCACAGGTGCTGAAATCTAGTACGACAACTTGGGCTCTTTTTGGTTTTTAAAAATCAGACTAGAATTTATGACACTAGGTTCAACCTCAGATGATAATATATGTAAAGATATTGATACCTATTTGCTTTGAATATGAAAATCCTTGTTAAATAGCTTTCTGCAAACTGCAAGATCATTGGTTTGGTAGGTCTTCATGTTCTTGGAGGCAGATCAAATATGATGTTCTGAAAATACGGAAAAGGACAAGGAGAAAAAAAGAAGAGCACAAATTATGTAGAAGGAAACAAAAATAAAAGCACAAAATATGTTGAAGTCAGGTCCAGAGTAAGACCTACCATAAAAACTGTATGATGACTAATCTGCTTGGAGAAGTTTGAAGCTAGAATTATGACATTTAAGCACCACTGAGATGACTAACTGCAAAGAATTTTGGAAAGGTCTTTTCTTTTAGAACAATAAGAATAGCAAGATTAGTTAGAAATGAGCTTCTTGGTGAATAATATTTATAATCACATGAGGTTTCTTGAAATGTACAGTTAATGAATTAAAGTAACAACTCTGTGGTAGTGGTGATAAGTGATAACTTCCATATCCCTGGAATTCCCACAATAACTCATTGCAATGCAACCCCTACTCCTTCACCCGACATTCTTAGATAATCTAATAAGATAAGCACCCTCAGATGGTAGTCAATCCTTTTTTTTTATTAATGTGAAAGATCATTTTTAATTTATTTTGTTGATTTTTTACAAATTAAGGAACTTCTAGAAGCCATTATTTTGACTGTTGTTTAGTAAAACTCATTCACTTCCTATATCATTATACAGAACAAATTCTGGATGAGAATCCAAGATTATTTGTTTAAATAGTCAATTATCTTTTTCAAATACCTGTGGGTTGTTCTGTGCCTCTCATAGGATTGGATGTTCAGACTTTTTAAAGGTCGTTAATTAGCTTTTAATTGCTGTCTGTTTGAATATTTTTTTGCTGAAGTGTGATGGGACACTACATGCAGGGTGGTATAAATGCTGCTCTTGGTAATATGAGCGAAGATGACTGGAGGTGGCACATGTATGATACGGTTAAAGGAAGTGACTGGCTAGGTAACTAATTTGCAAATAATTTTTGTTCTGTTTACTTTGTACTTTTATCTTCATACAACTTATTGAAGTAGATCTTCCTGAACACTTGATTTTGTGGTGGCAAAGTTAAACGTAGAACATCAGCTCTTTGTTGCTAGGGGAATCATAGATTGCTTGTTTTTGACTGTGTTTCTCAAGAACAAATAATACTAAATGCTTCATTCTCTAGGATTCTTCTGCATAAATGCAAGATTTTCTATTTTTTGACAGATTCTAAAGATGCTGTCTTTTGGTTGACTGAGTTTCTGTACTCTTATTGCTTCCATATGTGTTACTGACATGTAACCCTCGTTGAATTATATCAGGTGATCAGGATTCCATTCAGTATATGTGCAGAGAAGCACCAAAAGCAGTCATTGAACTGGAAAACTACGGATTACCTTTTTCCAGGACTGAAGATGGCAAAATATATCAACGGGCTTTTGGAGGTCAAAGTTTGGATTTTGGAAAAGGTAGATGCTTTGCCTTTTGATTATTTTTCTGGTCATTGGGGTTTCTCCAGCTTTGAAGTGTTTAAATGTTCCTCTCACATTGGTTCACATCTTTAGGTGGCCAGGCATATCGTTGTGCATGTGCTGCTGATCGAACTGGCCATGCGTTGCTGCACACACTTTATGGGCAAGCGATGAAGCATAATACTCAGTTTTTTGTTGAATACTTTGCTTTGGATCTTCTCATGGATAGCAAAGGTAAGCAGCATCACATGCCATCAATCCTAATGTTTTTCACTTAATCAATAATGAACTTTTCTTAGAGTTCATTGATCTTGATAATTTCACTTTTTTAAACTCTAGCTACTGTCAATATCTAGATATCTCATTCTCTTCCCTTTTCTTTATCCAAGAACTTAGATAGGCACTGGCTGTTTATAATTGGTAGATTCCTGTATTTAACGAGGAACTATCAATTTCATATATGCACTTAACATATTGTTCACTGATAGATCTAAAATTGCCTTTCCAATTGGCTATGTGGATCTTAGTTGAAGTCTTACTTTTTGATAGAAACGGGTTTCATATCTTCAAATCCTTCTTGGAAAAATAAAAATATATGAAGGAAAAAACCTAGTAGCAAGGTTTGACTTACTGGTCCGAGCCGGTGTGTCGCCCAGTCGACGGCACCGCACGTGCTGCTCCATACCGATGTACCAACACGTGGTACGTCGATGTGTACCGATGTTTTGACGAGGAAGAAAAAAAGGTTGAAGAGGAAGGTTTAGTGGAGGAATAGAGGAGGAAGGAGAAAGAAAGAAGGAAGAAGAAAAAAGAGGAGGAGGAGAAGAAATGCAGCAATACCTGGGAAGCAGCTACAGCGTTGAAAGGAAGCAGTAGCATCACAGCAACGAAGAGGCGGTGCCACTACAGCATCGCAACGGCGAAGCGGTGATGAGGCAGCGTCGCTGCAGCATCGCAGTGGCGAAGCGGCAAAGGGTTAGTGCTGCTGCCGCATCGCAGTGGTGAAGCGACGAAAAGGCAACGCCGCTGTAGCATCGCAGTGGCGAATCAGCAAAGTGGTAGTGTCGCTGCAGCGGTGAAGCTGTGAAGAGGCAGCACCGCTGCAGCATTGCATCAGCGAAGAGGCAGTGCTGTGGCTTTATACGCGAGAAGAGCCCTAATATGTTTTCTTTACGCTGAAATAGACAGAGGCCCACCACTTTTTGATTTTTTTTATTGTTTTAATGCAGACCACCCGAAACGGGGTGGTCCATGTATCAGTCCATGCCTGGACTGGTATGTACCACCAAAACCATACTGTTTTGGTCGGTACAGCAATCCCTGCCTAGTAGTGTGGGGGTGGTCCATGTATCAGTCCATGCCTGGACCGGTATGTACCACCAAAACCATACTGTTTCGGTTGGTACAGCAATCCCTGCCTAGTAGTGTAGGTTCAGGTTTCATTTTAGGTGTGTACTCTGGTGAAAGGTTCTTTGTACATATTTATTTTGTATTTTATTGCTGTGTCTAGTTTAAATACATATTTACAGTCAAAGAGAAGGGAGCAGGGATGAGATTTTTAAGTTTTAAAAATGAACCATCAAATCTTTCTTTATGTTTAACAAAATTTATGTATGGAATTCCATGAAATTTTGTGACTCACAATGTTTTGATTCTTGAATATTTAAGATTATTTCATGGTCATTAAAACTAGAGCTTTCCGTGCAAGTTTGAGGACAACCTCAAAAAAAGTTCTACTGGTTTTATGAAAATTTAACAAACTGGATATTTTTGAAATTTAAAAGAATTGACAGAGTGAAGTATTCAATGCCTAAAAAAATATGATCTTACTTAAAAAAATTCTAATTCTGGTAAAATCACGGTCCATGAATGAAGATATCAGTTGCATAGTGTTTGAAGTTATCTTTCTCTTACCAGCACCAAGAGATTCTTCTTTCAGAGCTTGTAGTCCTGGTTTAAGTAGTACTCGATTTGATGCTTTCTTGTGCCCTGTAGTCCATACAATTATGATGATGGGTCAATGATTAAAATTACTTTCTTGAAGATAAGGTTCAAAGTGTTTTGAGGATATAGGAGCATTGACTGTGTAATCCTTCAGTTTCAAATTATGATTATTTTGCTGTATGGTTTGATCCAGATACTTGGTTCCTTTACTGCATCACTTCTTTGTTTGTTGTTCCTTGTATTTAATTATGCAGGATAACATCTTATTCTGTGTAAAAATGATTTGGTTTCTTGATAATGTCTTAGCCTACAAACTATACTTGTGGTGGACTTGTTTATCTGTAAACAATGAAATTGTGACATACTAATCATGTGGTAGCCTTATTAGAGAAACAGTGGAATTCTGTTTTGACTATATCATGCATTTATTCTCGCATTTGGTTCACCAGCTTCTTGCAGTCGTTGCAACTTTCTTCCATGATATTTTCTATCTATTCCTTTCTGCTTGATGGACATATATATTGAGGTTTATGTTCGTATGTATGTTTATGCCGTCCATCTATGTGCTAATATCTGTCTTTTGGCAACACTTCAGGGACTTGCCAAGGTGTGATTGCGCTGAATATGGAGGATGGGACCCTTCATCGTTTCCATGCAGCCAACACAATTTTAGCTACTGGGGTATTGATAATTTATTGGGAATTCAAAATGTCATTTCTTCGATCAGTTGTATACAATTGAATTTGTTTGACTCAGGGCTATGGTAGAGCTTACTTCTCTGCAACCTCAGCTCATACATGTACTGGAGATGGCAATGCTATGGTCGCACGAGCTGGGTTACCTCTCGAGGTTTATACAATGATTTTTGCCCTATCAAGAGGTTTTAATTTCCAGGCATTTCCTATTCTTTTTGTGCTTACTTGGTTATCCTTCCTGCAGGACCTTGAGTTCATTCAATTTCACCCTACAGGCATATATGGTGCTGGATGCCTGATCACTGAAGGTTTGTTGTGGTTATCGCTTGTTTTCAAGTGCTCTAACTGATAAAATAGTTTCCAATGTTGGTTGTGTTCTTTTACTACATAGTCTTAACCGATATCAAAGTCTTTGAAGTTTTAGTCTCTGTACATATTGATATTTTTAATGCATGGTTTTGTTCACTTATCCTTTTGTTTCAAAAACTAACTTTTAGGATCTCGGGGCGAGGGTGGTATCCTTAGGAACAGTGAAGGTGAACGTTTCATGGAACGATATGCTCCTTCGGCAAAGGATCTTGCATCACGCGATGTGGTTTCTAGATCTATGACAATGGAAATAAGAGAAGGTCGTGGTGTAGGTATGAGCTGAAGGATCACTTGCTAGTTCATGCTGATTTTATGAGTGCAATTAAGTGCTTATCGTTGATATCTGGTTCTTTTGAATATCGTAGGGTCACTTAAGGATCACATTTATCTTCATCTGAATCATTTACCTCCGGATGTTCTCAAGGAAAGACTACCTGGGATATCTGAGACTGCTGCTATTTTTGCTGGTGTTGATGTCACTAAGGAACCCATCCCTGTTCTGCCTACCGTGCACTATAATATGGGTGGAATACCGACAAACTACCATGGCGAGGTAACGTCAAGTGGTAGTAGTCGTAGAACTGATTTTTAGAGTATCACTTGCTGTTTTTGATATCTGTTGCTGATTCTGCTTCTTTGCACCTATGATTGGTTTCTCAGGTAGTTCATATAAAGGGTGATGATCCAGATGCAGTGGTTCCTGGTTTGATGGCTGCTGGAGAGGCAGCTTGTGCATCTGTCCATGGAGCAAATAGGCTTGGCGCAAACTCACTTCTTGATATTGTTGTTTTTGGCAGAGCCTGTGCAAACAGAGTCGCGGAAATCTGCAAGCCAGGTATGCTTTTACTTTATCTCTGTGGAAGCTAAAACTTACGAAAGGTCTATCGTAAGTAACCAAGCATCTTTATTTAATTTACAGGGGAGAAGCAGAAACCACTTGAGAAAGATGCTGGAGAAAAGACCATTGCTTGGCTGGATAAGTTAAGGAACTCAAATGGTTCACTGCCAACTTCAAAAATTCGCCTAAACATGCAACGGGTGATGCAAAATAATGCTGCTGTGTTTCGAACACAAGAAACACTAGAAGAAGGTTCTTTCTGGCTACGACTCATTAGTGTCAATTTGTAGAAAACATGATCTGGTGGATTTTCTATAGCTCTTACTGTTCTGTTGGATGAATTTATTTTAGGTTGCCAGTTGATAGACAAAGCATGGGAGAGCTTTCATGATGTAAAAATCCATGATCGGAGTCTGATATGGTTGTGCCCTTTACCTAATGGCCTCGATGATGACATCTACTTTATATCTATTTCAGTCATCTGATTTCTCATTATGCTTGCAGGAACTCCGACTTAATAGAGACTATTGAGCTAGAAAATCTTTTAATAAATGCATGTATAACAATGCACTCAGCTGAGGCAAGAAAGGAAAGTCGAGGAGCTCATGCTCGCGAAGACTTTACGGTCAGATTCACTTTCTGCTGAATATGTTATTTCCTTTATGTGCTGATTTCTTAGTATAACATCACCTCTTTTTTTTGTTGCAGAAAAGAGATGATGAGAAGTGGCTGAAACACACACTCGGGTTAGTATATTAAAAACTCTTTTTATCTAGAATACCATCTAACAATTTCAACATCTGGAAAGAAAATCTCAATCATATTAATGTAGTTCCATTGCATGTTTCTGCGTGTAGCAAGTGTTCAAGTAGATGGAATAGAAAATCCCAGTTTCTGTTTCTTAGTTTCTTTGGTAGAAAGTACATCAGTGGTAGGGACTATGGACGTTAAAGATTGTGAAGAAAACCAGGGTCATTCTGTTGTATGTTAGCGTTAGAAAATGGATATGTATGAATTACCATTGATAGTGGAGCCTTAGATACATTTTTATAAAATACTTGAACTGTTAGGTTTAGTACCAAAACTTTCTTAGTTTTGGCTTTCGGATGTATCAGTTGGATTTGCAAAAAATATCGCTAGTTAGAAAATTATTCATTAGAAAAGAGAGAATTTTTTTTATAATTTTTGAGATTGTACATATTTTCTTGAATTTTTGTATGTGATGATATGTGGATATGAACTACAAGGGTCCAGGCCTCAAAAACATTTTCGAACAGTGTTCCTTGATAACATCTACCAAATGGAACTTGATTCTGGTTAAAACTGAAGACATTGACAATTGGGTTGGTTCAAAGTCTTCAGGAGCATGAGCGTATGAACATCTGAGCATGTGATACTTGGCATGCTCATAACCTCGAGCATAAATTGGATTAGAAGCTTGAGGAGATAGATATCTTTGACATACAACCTTGATAAAAGTTCTCATAGAGCTAGTTATCCACATTCATGATTAAATCTATGCTCTTATCGTTGCTGTTAGAGATCCTATGCATGGAAAAGGATGAAACGAATTTAATGGTATCGTATCTGATTCAGAACTAGTATAATTCTCTGCACGGTTGAATTTGTTTCCGTTCCAGCCATCAGATGCTCCACGTCTTACAGACAACAAAACACGGGCGACCAATATTTATAGTTGTATTTGTACTTGATCGAGTCTTCATAATGTGAAGTTTATTTGCTTTTGCCGCAGGTACTGGGAGAGTGGGAAAGTCAAGCTAACCTATAGGCCTGTCCATATGAACACTTTGGATGATGAAGTGGAGTCATTCCCACCGAAAGCACGGGTTTACTAATGCCTGCTTTCTTGCCTGGGTTGTTTTTCTAGCATCATCTGACTGGAGATGTTTTTAAGGTTAAAATAATGGAACATCATCATTCTCTGAGAAGAACTCGTTTATCTGTCAGCGAAAAAACTGAAATCATTTCCGTGTAATTTTATGTCAGAGAGAGATGCTGACAACTTATGATCTGTGATCATAATTTATTTTTATTTTTATTTTTTTTTAATTTTCTCAAATAAGAACCAGGCTGTAACTTATCTCCTAAGTTGTTGCTTTCATTATGCAATTTTCTATCCATCTTTGTATGATTCGCATAACTGCCCTTGAATGTTAGTAAAATGGTAGAAACATATCAGTTATTGCTAATCTGCTATGGTTTAAACCCTGGAGTTTCTCTCTTAATGCAGGATTATGCTGTACACGAGCGGTAGGTATTAATTATTATTATGTTGAAAAGATTCACTCTCCATGCAGGCATTTATGAACTATTCCCCACCATGAATCTGTGATGACATGATCCATGTTGATGCTGACGTGAAGCGTCCCCAGTGGCCGAGCACCGTGAGTAATGAGGGTTGCACCTAACAGGGATCCCCAGGGCTGATTTGTTTCTCATATATCCACCACTGTCACAGAGAGAGAGAGCCGCAAGTGCCCCCTCAGGGTTAGGTTGCTCTGCTGGAGAGAGAGAGAGAGAGAGAGAGAGAGACGCAAGTGCCCCCTCAGGAGGGTTAGGTTGCTCTGCTATGATCTCGGACTCCTACTGCAGCGCTCTTCATCCATCTTCTCTCCCACCCGCTTTGGAAAGAGATGCTTAAGATGTGAGCTGTTCTATGAACCTTTTTTGATTGTCGGGATGAGATTTCTTTTGTGGATAATGTTTTCTTGACCGGCATATATGATCGACAGGGATAGGAAATTACAGATGTTGACATAGATACATTGTGTTTTCATGACAGGCATATGTGATCGACGGGGATAGGAAATTGCAGATGCTGACATAGATATATTGGGGAATCATCTGAACTTTGATCAGCATACATACGCACATGGAGAAGAAGACGACAACCAAGATGAAGAGGAGATCGTCTTCGCCGATCAGCACTGGCGCGTTATCGGAACAGGCTGTGGCTGCACAGCAGGCGAAGAGGAAGAGAGGCCGGCCACGCAAAGTGGTAGAGGTGACGGTGGAAAGGAATGAAGAGGAGGAACAAAAGTCTGCTGCTGCTGCTGCTGCTGCTGCTGCTGCTGCTTCTGCTTCTGAGAACGAACAAGTCGAGGCAGTGGATGCAATCCAACGACAAGAAGAAGAAGAGAAACCAAAGAGCAGAACAAGGAGAAAAAGCCAACAGCCTCGCAAGAGTACTTGAACCCATCCACTCTTCTCTTCCTCTCATCAGTCAATCTACTGATATCCTTTAATCTCCTTCGAATAATCTCTGTGCCTCCTGATGCTTCTTCTCCTGCTCTCAAAACTCATCTTGTAGTCACAGTAGTGTTTGTGTGATCAAAACTCGTGCACCATGATTCAGAGATATGTGTGTGCTATTATTATGTATGCGGTTTACTGAGATCATACAGTTGGTGAGTCCGTTGCCTGTCCTTGTTCCCCGACAAGTCAACGACACAATAGATAGAGTGGATGATGGTCAACCATCTTCACATTCTTATTCTTGTAATATGTTATAAACCGATCCAGCATGAAATTACACATTGTAACGTAAGGCTTCAAAATTTGACAGAGGCAGAGAGAAAGAACAGTTGCATCTTTTTCGCCTACTGTCATCGTAGATGATCTACGGATCGTTCGGATGGTCCCAACCCACAGTAAATGTCCCACCAACAGAGCAGGCATGTGTGTGATGATAAGATCGACTTCATAAAGTGGATGGTGGTTGAGGATGCCCACAACAACGCATGCATGCATGCAAAATAATAATAATAATAATAATAATAATAATAATAATAATAATAATAATAATAATAATAATAATAATAATAATAATAATAATAATAATAATAATAATAATAATAATAATAATAATAATAATAATAATAATAATAATAATAATAATAATAATAATAATAATAATAATAATAATAATAATAATAATAATAATAATAATAATAATAATAATAATAATAATAATAATAATAATAATAATAATAATAATAATAATAATAATAATAATAATAATAATAATAATAATAATAATAATAATAATAATAATAATAATAATAATAATAATAATAATAATAATAATAATAATAATAATAATAATAAAAAATAATAATAATAATAATAATAATAATAATAATAATAGAAAGTATTTTTCTTCTTCAATTGATCTAAGAACTGCTGGTCCAAAGATCCAATCAAACAAGGATAAGTTTGGAGAGCCGAACAGAAAGTCGTAGTAAAGGAGATTATATTAAGCAATTCGAAAAAGAGCTCATATAAACAACTGTAAAAAAAACCGCGCCAGGTAGGGGTCGAACCTACGACTTTCTGCTTAGGAAACAGACGCTCTATCCACTGAGCTACAGGCGCTTTGGTTGAATATTAGTATATTGAAATAAAATTTAAATATTCATATATATCATTAATTAATCGAAGAAATATATAATTGAAGGTACTATGACCCGGTCTTACTCCCTCTAGCCTCCCCGAACGAACAACTAAATCAAAGCTGAAGTATGATCCGGACATGGGAGAGACAATAAAAAAATGGTCGAATAAAAAAAAGAAATCGAGTACATGTCAACTTAGGAAAGAAAAATAAAACCTCGAGTCGATGACAATTGCCAATGACATGATCAAGTGCGACGATGCCGACCACAACGACAGATCGAAAAAAATCCTCGAGTTGCTCAAGCTTGCAGAACCTCAATTGTAGAGGCAATAGGAGTTGAATATGGGTCATGATCAGATATTATTATCAACTTTCATTTTCTTCCTCTTTCACTAATTAATGCATGTTAAAGAATTCAATTTAAAGAGTTCCTTTTTGTGTTTATCTGAAGAGTAGGGATTCCTATAGCTCGAGGACAAGAATAGAGGTACAAAGTTCCTATTGTAAATGTGAGGGGAGGTTTTTGGCTCTCTAAAGAAATTAGATTCATATTCCTCCAATTTTTCTTCAAATTTTAAGCTCCAAAAAATTAGAGAGAAAAAAGACAAACAAAATTATAGACATGGATTAGCCAACTGCTGACGATTGTTCACAAGTTTTGATTAGTTTTCTTGGCACTGTTTCCGCTCTATTAATCATCATCCATAGAAAGATGTTGGTTGGCATTGTAGCTTAGTGTCTTTCTCCTTCTCTAGCTACTCCCGCTTTCATTGGTCCATGGATCCCCTCTGCTAATGGCCTGCGGGGAATCTTCTCTGAAACCGTGACAAGTAATCTATAATGATCCGATGACCATATGAATTCTTAGTTTTAAATATCAATGCAATCTGTCCTCGTTGGTGGAAGGCACATAAGAAGCATAAAATGAGTTGCTAAGCTATGGATTAGTTTTCAAAGGCTTTGTGTGCGATGTGATTAAATAAGAGATCTGCCACCGGATACACTGGTGATCTGTCTTAATCAGCAAGTATGATTTTTTTAAATGAAATCACTGATTTGAATGATGATTTTGTTTATGAAATCTCAGATAAAGGAGTTATATCAACTGATGCAACACTATCGAAATGTCTTGTAGCTTCCATCATCGTCTTCTTCTTCTTCTTCTGCTGACTTTATATACCCTGTGCACTCGTTTCATCCCTTGAAATGGATTCATGTCTGTGTTTGGCTGCCAGTTTCTCTCTCGCATGCTGTTGTGATTTCATGAAGGTGGATAAGAATGTTCAGTACTCCAAGAAAGTGGGAAACTGGTAATCAATAAACTCTTTCTGGATCTCACACCAATCCGCTCAAAAACAATTCACAGAAGCCATTTCATCTGTTCATATGTCCACATATAATTGAGGGTGCTGCTTGGGCCCACTGCTGCAATCACTTCTATTCGGTCTCTCTCACTACCACCAGACATGATTATTATAGACATGAATAAGATACTAAAAGATCTCCTCGACTATGATATTGTGATAATATTCTCATATGCCTTTCTTCTTAAGATGGTGAGTCACTTCTGTTTGTTTGACCACATTTTCTGAATGCCTTTTGTTGTGTTTTCTGTTAGATTATATCATATAGTTTTGCAATTGTAGGCATTATTTTCCTCGATCAAGCTTGTAGAAGACTTTTGTCCTAATATAACATGAGGGAAAACATGAAATCAAGAGGACCCGGGAGTGTTCACACAAAGGAGACGACTCTCCGGGAACTCAAGGGATGATGCAGGATTAGAGCAGTTCTGCTTTCAACTAGGAGAGAAGAAGTTGATGCCGAACATGAGTCTTCTTCTTCTTCTTCCTTGATGTTTTTTAGCTAGGTAAGTGTTCTTTGATATCTTCAGCGAGTACTTGTCTAAATAGGAAGTGCATGTATGGAAGCTGAGTGCCTTGTGATCTTCTTTAATTTTCTTGTATATATGGAACGAACTACGAACTCGTCCTCGCTAAGAAGCATGCTGGAAGTTTTGATATGAATCAAGAGCCCTCTTGTCTTCCGAGCTATTTGATCCAAATCTCTTTTCCTTTTCCTTTCCTGTTTGGGTGTAATAAATAATATAAACAGGCTGTTCTGTTCTGAGTCTCCTTGGTCCTTCAATTCCACTGCTTCATGTTTGATCAGGACAACATGTTATTCCGTGAACTGGATTCCACAATATTTCTTAGTGGTTTATGTCAGGATCTCTTTGTTCAGGGAAGTGGATCATAGAAGGACATGGAGGCACCCTGGAACGACTGGTTTGCACAAAGTGTAAGTGTACGCCATGCATCAAAGCTGCTTGGAACTACATGAGCTTTTAGGGTTTAATCTCGGAAACAAAAGATGTCAGACTCTTCTACAGACCTTGTTCTTTGAGAGAAACATCTTTGTGGTAGTTTTCTATCTATTCCGAATCTGCAGGGAATCGATGAGTCTAACCTTCTCCACCGGTGGGAAATAACATCAACCCATGAAGACACACCACCGGTTGCACCGGCGCCCGGGAGAGGCTTCCGGCAGTCCCTCTCTTCCGAGAGCCAAACCTCTCATCCCGTTCCGGCAGGCCTCGTTGCGGGATCAAGACTGACTACTCGAGGGATCATCAGCTGGAATTTCCTGGCCAACGAAGACATGGATCCCGACGCCTCATTCCCAGCACCTCTTCTACATGTTCCCGGGGTATCTACGAAGCCAAAGGAAGAGATGAGGGTTCCGGCTGCCGGTGGCAAGCATGAAGCTGTTCTTCACCGGGGAGCGACGACTGTCAACGCTGGGGCAACACTATCTCAAGCTAAAGAGCACATCATCGCCGAGAGAAACCGGCGGGAGAAGCTCAACCAGAAGTTCATTGCACTCTCGGCGATAATCCCTGGCCTTAAAAAGGTAGCTTCGATTGTTTCGTATGGGAGACATGTCTCTCTTCCTTACGGCTTGTTAGAAATCAGATATTGACGACTTCGAGTCAATTCAATTCAAACATTAATCTTTAGTAATATTAGGTCCATCACTTTTTTATCTCATGAATATTTTCCACGGTTTTAGTGGTATTAACATTGGTAGGAAACAACAGACCGATCAAGACTGGACTGTATACATGGTTTCTGAACACTCTCAGAATCCTGAGAAGACTCAGAGAAATATATGTTTTCATTCTGTTTTCTGATGCGAGATTACATGAAAAACATGTGATTATGTTACACGGTGATAGATAGATAGATAGATAGAGAGAGAGAGAGAGAGAGATGGATGGGAATTATGGATGAGAAATTGCAAATAACTTGCCTCGATTTGTATGCATATATATCGATTTGCTAGGCGGACAAGGCTTCTGTTCTTGGAGATGCAGTGCGATACGTCAAAGAGCTGGAGGCAAGGGTGAAGGCCCTGGAAGACAAGAACGTGAAGAGGACTGTGGAATCCGTGGTCCTCGTCAAGAAGTCGCAGCCCTCTGCTGCTGATGCTGATGCTGATGTTGATGCTGATGATGATGGTTCCTCCTCGGATGAGAACTTTGATGCACAACCATCACAGAAGCCTTTTCCTGAGATCGAAGCCAAGGTTTCCGGGAAGACGGTGCTGATGAGAATTCACTGCGAGAACCGCAAAGGGGTTATTGTGAAGATCCTATCCGAGATCGAGAGCATCGATCTCACCATAATCAATACCAATGTCATGCCATTTCTTGGCTCCTCTATCAACATAACAGTGACAGCACAGGCAAGACCTTACTTTCCTGGTTTTCTCATGTATATGAGCTTGTGAGCAACTCATGTTCGATCTAATATCGCTGACCTCAATGACGGCGAAGAGAATGAATGCATTTTTATTTTCTTGTTGCACAGATAGAAGAGGAATTCTCAATGACGGTGAAGGATCTTGTGAGGAAGCTGGGATCTGCTTTGACCTAGCTTGTTCATGCGTGAAGAAACTAATGGGCTTATTATATAGACAATATTGTATCTCAGCAGTTTGTAATGCTCTCCCTTTACACTATCCATGAGTGGCTTTGTATATATATATATATATATATAACATGATGAACTTTAGGCCATTCCTCCAAGAATCTCCATTACTGCTTGCTCTTTGCTGCAACTCCTACTTCAATCGAGTCACTCTCCTCATCCCTTGTCCCATTAAGCAAAAGATGACTTCATTTAAGGCTGTGTGTAAGATTCTTCCACGAGAACTTTGCTGTCTCTACTGGTTGTGTATGGCAAATGGTAGTGTTTGGTGCCTGATTTGATGGAATCCAAACCTGTAGGAATTTGTATGTTTGCGGATCACATTTCAGATTCCTTTCTGTCAGCTTTCTTCTTCTTCTTCAGACATCTCGTCTCTAATCATAAATTTGATCAGTTTTAGTTGTGCAATTTTTGATAGTAAGAGATAATAATTTTATCCCAGTTTACTCAAAAACAAAAAAAAAACCCTAATAATAGGGGTTTTATTGGATGGCCCCCTCTGGTTTATATTTTACCAAGGTATCATGAACTTACTTAGTTTTGTCTAACTCGTACGATACCCTTATATATTCGTTTGTAAGAGGTCAGTCTTCTGAAACCTCTTATGATCCCTTAAGAACTTATAAAAAGAAGACAGGTTAGATAAAGCGTTTAACTCGGGATCTCATAAGTAGATATTTCAGCAAATACTTAGTAAACGATGTAAATTACGAACATAAACTTTGTAAGTTTTGAATTGTCACATTAATAAAGGTCCAAAGTGATCTACCACAACTAAAAATCTTTATACAAGTGCTCACATAACATTACCGTAGAATAAGATAGTAAACCAACCATAGAATAAGATAGTAAACCAACCATAGACATTATCCTAAAGTCCCATGCAATCATATGTCACATGGGTAGCTCATGGCTGCTATGTGGGCTGACACTCGACACTACTTCACGGCATTAGAAAATCCCTCAAATGGTCGCCAAGATGGCTTATTTTTGGAAAGTTTTATCTCTACGCGATGATAGTATATAATGTGTTTACAAGACTATGACGGTCATAAAATCTACCAAAAATAGAATCACCAAGCTTACTATAAACCATCTACATGTTGTGCAAAGAATGAGCAAAACTTAAAGACATGAATATACATTATGTCACATGGGTAGCTCATGGCTGCTATGTTGGCCGACACTCGACACTACTTTACGCTATTAGAAAATCCCTTAAATGGTTGCCAAGATGGTTTATTTTTTGATAGTTTTATCTCTACGCGATGACAACATATAATATGTTTACAAGACTATGACGATCATAAAATCTACCCAAAACAGGATCATCAAGCTTATTATAAGCCCTCTATATGTTGTGTAAAGAATGAGCAAAACTAAAAGACATGAATATATACAAACATTACATCGAACACCCTTTGTACAGATTTATCTATAACATTCTCCCCCACTTATTCTTTCAACATCTTAGTCGAAGTCTTTGTAGATGCTACATCTTCTCACATTTGTTGAATCTTCAATCTTTTACTCCAGTTGCTACGTGCTTCTTAGCTCTCAATTGCTCTTCACCACTATGGTTGAATAGTCAAACTTTGATTCACCAATATTGCTTCAGCTCACCAATGATTTTGAATCTGATGCGGGGTCGATCGAGTTGTGTTTATCTTTGTTGATTTTTACGAATCCCTTAGATGAAGAAAAAGACCATTGTTGTAGGTCAATTTCTTAAATGTCTTGCGCTACTTGAATTGGATGGATACCTATTAAAGCTTAACAGGTATTGTCTCATAGCCTTTGAAGTTTTGATATCTTTCCTCTGCAAAATTTGTCAATCGATTCCTTTTCTACTTAATTGTTGAGTCCAAGTAGGTTTGTATCACTTTTACTTTTGATTGACAGTAAGTTGGAAAATAAAATAGACAATCTACTCTCGGTAGAATCAATAACCATTTATAAGTATGTAACAATTATTATTTTCTACTAAGTTTCTTTAAAGAGTCTTTGAACGTGTTTAAAGCTTCTCTATTAATAAATAAGAGAATCGAGAAATACTCAATTTCATTTATTCTCTTTTAAGGGTTGAGAAGACAAAGGTTACTTGACTTCGTCCGCCTCCTCGAAGGTTGTACTTCATACAAACTGATTATTAGTCTTTGTATACCTTTTACTCATATTTATGAAATACTCGAAGTGTTTGTACTCATTGCATTGAGTTAAATACTACAATTCGACTTTTTACTATTAAACTTCTGGAATGCAAGAAGTTTTATTTGAAAAAAAGCAAAATTTCACCTCGACCTTGAGCAATTCTTTGATAGTTTTGGTCACATATGGGATTATACAATCTTCTATATCATTTTCGTCGCCAACTCCTATAAGTAGAAAAAGAATAGCACCACGTATTGTTTATAATGTTCCTTAGTTGAGCACTCATATATCGGCCTGAAGTCCCTCACTTTCAGCTATCTTGATGAGAAGGCAATCGACATCAATTTTGTAAAGTTCCTTAGCCTCCACCCTTCAACTTTATCTTGATGCTTGGAGTTTGTCTTTACGCTCTCCATATCTTTAGCTCATTTTATGACTATGTGCCCTTTCTCTATAAGAGCAAGGGATCAATGACTCCATGAAAGTCCTACCTCTATAATATCATGGCACTACTATCCCAATGATCCTACTATTCATCGTCTCGTATTTGTGTTCATTTTCTTACGATCGGTAGATTTGCCTTTGCGACAGTATAACATTCATCTAAATCTACCTTCCTCCTTCCCTCTTTTTCCTTATCATATGCTATTTCATTTTTTTTTTTCTTATTCATCAATCAAGATGATGGGCAAGGAAGGATGAATAACGAAAGTGATGACGATAATGAGAATAAGACGACATAGAAGTACTATTAATTTTTTTTAGGAATGTTCGGGTATTAGAAGAAATTATTTGATAAAAATAAAAATGAGGATACCTTTTGAAATTTTTTTAATATATATATATATATATACTTGTTAAAGATCTAATTTGATAAATTTACTTGTTAAAGCCTTAGGATTTGAATTTTTATTTCATAAATTTTTTTTATCTGAAATATTAATGATATAATAAATTTATTTATTAAAGATAGAGAATTTAAAATTCTGTCTGGCTGATTTTTTATAAATATAAATAAATAAAGTTTTTGACTTTGTTTTTTTTTTAATAGACGTTTCATTAAATGAAAATGGCTGGCATCGACAGTACTATGTGTCGATTTTGATATTTCAAACTCAACGCATGTGTGTGTGTAAATGTGAAGGTTGGTGGTGTACGACCACATCGTCTCTTCCCCGCCTCTCTCGAAGACAGAGTGAGTGTTCGAGTGTGAGAGGAGGAAGAAGAGCCAAATTAGTTCACGCGCCACTCAGAGAGTGAATTGTAGTAGTTTCACGACCACACAGAGATGCTATTGCTGCTCTCCCACCTCCTCTTCGTCCTCCTCTTCCGCCCATCCGCGGCGGCGGCGGCGGCCGCCGGCGCCGTCTACGCCGAAGAGCATCATGCCCTACTCTCCATCAAGTCCCAACTCTCCGACCCCGGCGCCGCCCTCACCGCCTGGGACCCCGCCACCGACCACTGCGCCTGGCCCGGCGTCACCTGCGACCGCGCCGCCGTCGTGGAGCTCGACCTCTCCGGGCGCAACCTCTCCGGCCCCCTCTCCCCCGCCGTCGGCAGCCTCCGCTCCCTTCTCCGCCTCTCGGCCTCCGAAAACTCCCTCTCCGGCCCTATCCCCCCGGCTCTGGCCCTCCTCCCCGTCCTCCGCCACCTCAACCTCTCCAACAACCTCTTCGATGGCTCCTTCCCCCCCGCCCTCGCCGGCCTCGCTGATCTCCGTGTCCTCGACCTCTACAACAACAATCTCACCGGGCCCCTCCCCCGCGAGGTGGCGGCGCTTCCCCAGCTCCGCCACCTTCACCTCGGTGGCAACTTCTTCTCCGGCTCCATCCCCTCGGAGTACGGCCTCTGGCAGTTCCTCGAGTACCTCGCCATCTCTGGCAACGAGCTCGGCGGACCGATCCCGCCGGAGATCGGCAACCTCTCCTCGCTCCGTGAGTTGTACATCGGCTACTACAACAGCTACGAGGGCGGTCTTCCGCCGGAGATCGGCAACCTGTCCACCCTGCTGCGCCTGGACGTCGCCAACTGCGGCCTCTCCGGCCGCATCCCGCCCGAGATCGGAAACCTCCGGAGCCTCGACTCCCTCTTCCTCCAGGTGAACGGCCTCGTCGGCGAGATCCCGCTGGAGCTCGGCCGCCTCAGGAGCCTCAAGTCGATGGACCTCTCTAACAATGCCCTCACCGGAGAGATCCCGCCGAGCTTTGCTGACCTCGGAAACCTCACCCTTCTCAACCTCTTCCGCAACAAGCTCTTCGGCGCCATCCCGAAGTTCGTCGGCGATCTCCCCGAGCTCGAGGTGCTCCAGCTATGGGAGAACAACTTCACCGGGAGTGTCCCTCGCCGGCTCGGCAAGAACGGCCTCCTTCAGTCCCTAGACCTTTCGTCGAACAAGCTCACCGGATCGCTCCCCCCGGATCTCTGCTACGGCAACAAGCTCCAAACTTTGATCGCGCTGGGGAACTTCCTCTTCGGCCCGATACCGGAGTCCCTTGGCCGCTGCAAATCCTTGAGCCGCATCAGAATGGCGGAGAACTACCTCAACGGAAGCATTCCGAGAGGCCTCTTTAGCTTGCCCAATCTGTCTCAGGTTGAGCTCCAGGACAATCTCCTCACCGGCGGCTTCCCGGATACTGGACGTTCCCCAATATCTCCAAATCTTGGGCAGATTTGTCTCTCCAACAACCGGCTCACCGGCCCTCTGCCGCCGTCCATCGCCAACTTTTTCGGCCTTCAGAAGCTGCTGCTGAACCAGAACTCGTTCACCGGCGGTATCCCACCGGAGGTCGGGAGGTTGCAGCAGCTTTCGAAGCTGGACTTCAGTGGCAACCGGTTTGCCGGCCCAATCACTCCCGAGATCAGCAAGTGCAAGCTGCTGACTTTTGTCGATCTTAGCAGGAACGAACTGTCTGGCGACATTCCCGCAGAGATTGCGGCGATGCGCATCTTGAATTACCTCAATCTGTCGAGGAATCATCTCGAGGGCCAAATCCCGGCGGCCATCTCCACAATGCAGAGCCTGACGCAGGTGGACTTCTCTTACAACAACCTCTCCGGCGTCGTCCCAGGCACCGGCCAGTTTAGCTACTTCAACGCCACTTCCTTCGTCGGCAACCCTGACCTCTGTGGCGCCTATCTCGGCCTGTGCCGACCTGGCATCTCCAATGCAGGCCATTCAGCTGGCGCCAAAGGTTCCCTCTCAGCCTCCTCCAAGCTTCTGCTTGTCATTGGCCTTCTTCTCTGTTCTGCTGCTTTTGCCATCGCCGCCCTCTTCAAGGCCCGATCTTTGAAGAAAGCGAGCGAGGCTCGTGCGTGGAAGCTCACCGCGTTCCAGCGGCTTGAATTCACTTGCGATGATGTGCTGAACTGTTTGAAGGAGGAAAACATCATAGGCAAAGGAGGGGCTGGGATAGTTTACAAGGGTGTCATGCCCAACGGTGAACAGGTTGCGGTGAAGAGGCTCCCTGCGATGAGTCGAGGAGGATTGTCGCACGACCATGGGTTCAATGCGGAGATACAGACTCTGGGGAGGATCCGCCACCGGAACATTGTAAGGCTGCTGGGCTTTTGCTCGAACCACGAGACCAATTTCCTGGTCTATGAGTACATGCCTAATGGGAGCCTCGGGGAGGTTCTCCATGGGAAGAAGGGTGGGCATTTGCATTGGGACACAAGGTATAAGATTGCGGTGGAGGCAGCCAAGGGTCTCTGCTACCTCCACCATGATTGCTCGCCATTGATCCTCCACCGGGATGTCAAGTCCAACAATATTCTCTTGGATTCCAACTTTGAAGCTCATGTGGCTGATTTTGGACTGGCCAGGTTCTTGCAGGACTCGGGCACCTCCGAATGCATGTCTGCTATTGCCGGTTCTTATGGTTACATAGCTCCAGGTAATCTTCCTTTCTCTGATCTAATGATCAAGAGATTGCTTTTATATTTTTTTATCCAGTTAAAATTTCTTTTCCTGGTAAAATTTATTATTGTGATATATAATTGACAACAGAAACTTGTTTGTGGCTTTCCAATCTTTCCTACAGTAGTTTTCTGGTTAAAGCTTTGTCATGCTTCAAACTCTCTGCCTCATAAGACTACTTCTACAGAGTTCACGGAACGCTTAGACATTAAACATAAGGAATAACTTGCGATGAATTATCTTTTCTACCACTTTTTCCTGTAAGTGCCTACCTGTTGTAGTTCCTTCTATTGTGCTACTTGGTCTCCGTCGTTTTAGGAGTTGGCATCCAAGAAATGAGTTACTTACAATGAGTTATTTCAGCTCGATTTGCAGTCTCCTACATCTACATCACTGGTTTCTCGTCCTCTATTTGATTGAAGAGACGGTAATTATTCTTTATGTCACACTTTGGCACGCAGAGTATGCTTACACCCTTAAGGTGGACGAGAAGAGCGATGTTTACAGCTTCGGAGTGGTGCTTCTGGAACTGGTAACGGGGAGGAAGCCTGTTGGTGAATTTGGCGATGGAGTTGACATTGTCCAATGGGTTAGAGAGGTGACAGGCTTGAAGAAGGGAGAGGTAACCAAGATCTTGGACCCGAGGCTTCCGACGGTTCCCCTCCACGAGGTGATGCATGTGTTTTGTGTCGCAATGCTCTGCGTGGAGGAGCAGAGCGTCGAGCGGCCTACGATGAGGGAAGTTGTTCAAATCCTAACGGAGCTCCCAAAACCACCACCAAAGCAGGGAGAAGACACTTCCACTCCCACTCCCACTCCCAGAGGTGATGTGTCGGCGCCGCGATATATCATTCACGAAACCAGAGAGCAGCAACAGCAACCAACATCAGATTCACTCCCGTCGGATCTCCTTAGCATGTAATGCACCAGAAGTTTGAGGTTTGCTTCACGAGTCTCGTTTCCTTGGCTTTCGATTGCTTGATCCGTAGCTATAAGAAAGGTTATTTAGGTTGTTGCAATTCATGTACAGCTGAATTGGTGAGTTATTTTGCCTTCTATATGATCCAATCTCGTCGTGTTACTTTCCTTGCTTGCTGCTCACTGTCTGAACTCCACCAGTGAAATTTGAATGAGGTAGTCAGCAAAGGAGAGAGTGCAGTGCCTCTCAACTCCCTAGATTTAAAAGTTCAGTCACTGGAGAGAGAAGAGATTCCCCAGACATGAAATTTTGAATTAAATGTGCTCGAGTCCTCTTCTCTGCAGGGCCATAAAAGCAATCCAGTAGAACCAAAGATACCATCATCAGCTCGCCTATTGCTATCTGATTTGACAGGCTGAAACAAGGACAGTGAGACCCTTGTACTGGGTGTCTGGTTGATGCCAAAATGCTTGGTCATGTTTTCTATAGGTTTGGATTTGGATCCTCCTCCTCTGTTCTGAGCTCAATCTCAAGGATTTGGTGCTGCCCTCTTATAGCTGAAGACCCTGGGGATCTATCTATCTAATGGTGAATGAATCCCCCATCCATTACCTGAAATGGATGATGGAGATTCACTGAGACATAGAAACAAAACAATCTCTCATAATTGAACTTAATTTCTGTGTCCTACAAATTTGGCAGGGAAGATCCATTACATGCCAACCCAAATAATTGGGATATGCAGCTTGTTTTTTGTTGAAAAGAATTAAAGTTTGCATTCAGAAGGTTTCGAACAGGAGAGTTGCCTGCAAAAGTGAATTGACCTCTGTTGAGCCTTCTTATTATAATAAGATCATAGTTTGGCAACAATCGACTGAGATACTTGTGGACATTGGATTCTTCCTGCATCTACCAGACAATAAATAAAACTCTTTATTTTGACCATGATGTGCAGCAAGCAGGCAGCAGCTGCCTCCCATGAGAGCAGTAATCAGTGGGTAGATTTGATTTCTCCCTAGTCACAGCAGAGAGCAGCTTTGCGTTACTGACCCATGGAGCGGTAGCAAGTTCCTGTCAGCCTCTGTGTTCATCGTCAGAAATGAAAGCCCACCACTTCTTCATCTCTTCTCTCTTGTCCGCAAGTGAGACACGATCTGTGGGAGCCGTGCATCGGCAGGAGAGGCCATCGTTTCTGCCCCAGGGTTGACCGACGACCTCCACGCATGAAAGTGTCACCCACACCTGTTGTCAAAACAATGCAGGTTAATGATCACACCCTGAGGAAGTTTCAGCGAAGAAAAAAGGGGTCACCGGTGTTTCAACTCCGCGGCGATGGATTCCATTAATGCCGGGATGAGGTTTATACTGTCTCGTCTTCACCATCCATGTGGATCGGCTCTGATACTTGATTTATAGTCGAATGTGAATGAGAAACTTTTACTCCAAGTCTACAGCTTTTGCCAGGCACCGCAATGATGATGATGATGAGGTGCTACTGCGACCCCTCGAGATCGCCGGTTTGAACCCCATGCACATGCCACAACAGAGGGTGCTGTCAATGGCAACAGGACACACAGGCCATGTGAAGTGTCCTCTTCCTTGTCTCACTGTCAGACTACTTTGGTGACTCACACTGTTCCCATTGACTTCTTTCCTGACAAATTATAATAAATGCCTGTAGTAGACAGACATCTCAACTTTCTTTTTTTCTATACTGATTGAATTAAATTTTGATAAATTATCCATTTATCCATTGAGCAAATTGCATAATAATCTCGATGAACACATCGATAAAACAAGTTAAATGGTACCTCCTAATAAGGCATATTTTGGCCCAAGACACATCACAGTCGATGCCATATGCCATGTCAGAATCCGTATCAAGGCGTTGCATGGCACGTCTTGGGAGTCGCATGACGATGATGCTCCCAAGACACGTCGAGTCAGAGATCGTACCAAGACGTCGTAAATTATCCATTTATCCATTGAGCAAATTGCATAATAATCTAGATGAACACATCGACAAAACAAGTTAAATAGTACCTCCTGATAAGGCATATTTTGGTCCAAGACACATCATAGTCGATGCCATATGCTATGTCAGAATCCGTATCAAGGCGTTGCACGACACGTCTTGGGAGTCGCACGACGACGATGCCCCCAAGACACGTCGAGTCAGAGATCGTATCAAGACGTCGCATGGCACGTCTCAGGAGTCGCACGACGACGACGTCCCCAAGACACGTCGAGTTAGGGACCGTACCAAGGCGCTGCACGGCACGTCTCGGGAATCCCAAGACGACACTGCTCCCAAAACACGTCAAATCAAAATCCGTACCAAGGCGTTGTTTGGTACGTCCACCATGCCAACCCTCATACAGCAGTATAAAGACCTCTGGCCGGCATCCGACCAATAGGTGAGAAAGAAAGGGAAGAAAGGAAAGAAAAGGAAAAACAATTGAACCGCCCGTTGCCTTGCTCATCAGAGGGGCCGAAGTCGGGAATCACCCGATGAAGGCCATTTTTTGCAGGAGAGCGGCCACCTGTGACCGAGGAGCGTCCTAATCTCTGAAGTCGTCGACCGACGACCCCATAGCGAGCCATCAACCAGCACCCATGCCAAGGAACGCCGACAATAGCACCTCGTCTTGAGGGCTCGATCGACCTCGGCATCCAGCTCAATCGACAGGAGACTCCCGACATCGACTCATGGACCAGGCCGTGTTGACTCATCAGCCACAGCACATTTGTTCACCAACACCTCCAAATGTCCATTCATGTACATAATAATCTCTTTGGCGTCGAAAATAATTTTAATGTACATATTAATTCATTATTATAATATGTTATAAGGAATCATCGCATTCAAACAGAGTATATATATATATATATATATATATATATATAATGCAAGGATAGTCGTTTGATCACCCATTTGTCTCAAACGATTGTTGATGAGATCCATATCAAGAAAAGGAACTTTGTTTTTGTTAACTTTGGTTAATTTAGACTAAGTTGGTTGGTAAAATGCTAATCACTTTGAACTATATGTAATTGCTTGACTTAATTTATTAATTAGATGGATTAAATTGATTAAAAAATTATAGTTAATTTGGTGTCTGAAAACCAATCGATACGAGGTTAATGCCACTCGAAGGATTGTCAACCTCTCATAGATAAATCATCGTAAACTTAATTACTTTATGATTCTCAGATTTAACGTATAATCTCACGATCTCATTTATAGTTAGAGAAAGTACATAGCTATTTCGAACATTTAATCATGACCTCGAGTATGACGATCCAAAACTATACTATAAAATACTCCTAAGTAACATATTTGTATTTATACGGATTAGATACTTGGATGAATCATCTTTATCTAAATTAACTTAAGCATTATATAGGTTTCGTTGAGTAAACCTCTAACGCAATCTTATAAAATATCTAACCCGAACTCATTTTCACTGGTTGATGTACATCGATTAGCTCCGATTCAACATCCATGTTAGACCACCAGAGTATGAATTAATACTGAAACCCCAAAATCGATCATTGGATCAACCCCCACAAAAAAGAAATCAAAATTTTATAAGGTCCTAATCCCTTGTGGATCATTTCTATTGAATCTAAAGAGGCCCAAATCGATCCATTGCCGGCCCAATTGATGGCACCAACCAATCAGGCTCAATTATAATAACAACAATAAATTATATTAGATCAACCTAAGAGGTGTTTTTGACCCACATAAAAAGGCCACCATAAACTAGCATAAAATATAATGGCGATAATAACACAGTAATAAATGTAGCTTTTGAGTCTAAATGTAGCTTTCCCACCTCATGTATCTGCAAGTTCTTTCCATGTATAAATATTACATATGAATCAGATGCTAAGAATGGGATACCACCCAAGTGTTTGTTCTTCTAAGACTTGACTCTCTCTTGTAGCCAAGAATATATGTACATGCATGAGAATCCAATTTGGGGTTGGAGAAATCTGATGCATTCCGAGGCTGGACGAGCACCTAACAACAAAATGAAATGCATGCATCGATCTATTTGTTTCATGCCGCTTGTTGCTTAAAAGATAATGGTTTGAGAAGATTATTAGCGTACCCTAATACCTACCCTTATAAATTAATAACAAATATTTTCATAAATTTTTTATATAAAATAAAATAAAATTATTTTTGCATAAAAGTATTAAGAAAATATTTGGACAATGTATCTAGAAAAATCTCCACTAATTGATTTTTACCAATAATGTCTATTGAGAATTTAGCTCTAGGGGCATCCTCTTTACAAATACATTAATCTTTTAGATTTGTTACTTGTTTGTTTTTTTTATCAAATTGAAAAAGTAAGCTGGATTTGATCTTTTCGTCTTCTTTCTTTTTCTTATCATCATCCTTCGTCTCATTGTTCATCTACCCTTCTTCTTCTTCTCATCTTTGTCTGACGACGACATGAATCAGTTCATCAATATGAATTAATTTATTTAAAAAAAAAATAGAATAGAAGGTTAAATTTGAGATTTACGAAAACAGAAAGCTAAAAAAGAAATACCATTATGGATTTACGAAAACGAATTAATGAAAGTTTTTTTGTCCAAACATATTGACCAACTCATTATGGACTGACCACCACCAAAAAAAAGAAAGCAAAAAGATAATAATAATAAACCCACTTGGTTTGTAACTGAGAATGTGTGTACGTATACCGACACATTATTATTATATGGAAACAATTTAGATTATTATGCTGAAATACCATAAATAGTAGTAATAAGCTCGACTGTTTGTATAGTTATGGCAGTGTTACTATTTACATTAAAGAGGAGTGATCGACTATACCGATCAAAGGGGTTCAATCATGGCCTTGCGACGCTTTATGATTCGTGCTCATCGTCTCCGTGGGCGATAAAGTAGTCATTTGTTGTCGATGTACGGTGCCGTACGCGAAAAAGCGCATCCGCATCGAATGCGCATGTGCGCGGCCACCCGTGGGTCCCATCGTGCCTTGTTCCCACGCGGATCGAATCGGGTAGGCTCCATTTGGCCCCGCCACCCGAATCCGCTACGTTCTGCACCGCACGACAACCCAATCGGAGCCTCCTCGCCAGGCGCCAAGACCCGATCCGACTCGCTCGCAGATCCAATCCGCAAGGCGGGTCCACTTTCAGCAGGATGCGAATTCATGTGGGGCCCACGAAATTTGTGCTGGCTCCTGGGGAACCCTGCCCGGACTGAGACAGCAGATCGGAGCCCGGGGGTGGGTCGCTGAGGGTGAGAGACGTGTCGTTGTTTAAGCTGTTGTTAAGGTCTAAATCAAGGCGGCGGGGATGAGAACTACTAACTCCAATTAGTAAAGAAGCGGCGTGTGGGCAGGCCACGACGGCGTCGACTTCGGATTCCAAATTGTCTCAGTTCCGAGGACAACCTGTCCACAGCTGTCCTCCAAGTTCTTTTTCTAAAAAAATCTAGTTATTCTCCACCCAAGTGTCCATCGCACCATCATCACCAGAAATATTAATAATAACTCTTTTAACAAGTGAGAAGGTATTATTATTATTATTTTTTCTTCTGAAAAAGGTATTAACATTAATAATAATAATTTTTTATCTTTTCAATTATCCTATTTTTATGATAAAAATCAGTTCTTTTTGTTGCCCAGTACCGTACTATGTGCCATGGAAACCATCTCGCCAGCCTGTCGTCTGTTCTTTCTCTCACACCTTGCCTTTTAAGCTTTCCTGCTTCCGAGTCCATCCCCCCTCATCACCGCCACCCCTCCTCTGCCTCTCCTCTTTAACCTCGTCTTTCCACTTCCAAACACGACGACATTACCGAGAGGAGGATCAAGATCGGTTTGGATTTGTGTCGGATGGATCCGTGCCCGTTCGTTCGGGTCGTCGTCGGTAACCTGGCGTTGAAGGTAGCGGCGGCAGCGCCGCCCGCCGGGGCCGGCGTCCACCCTTCCGCCGCCCCTTGCTTCGCCAAGATCCGCCTCGACAAGTTTCCCCGCCAGACCGTCGCCGTCCCCCTCGTCCCCCACGACGAACCCCCCGCCACCCCCACCTCGGATGCCTCCGTCGCCGCCCGGTTCCACCTTTCCAAGGACGACCTCGCCCGGATCGCGGGCAAGCCGTCGTTCTTCGCTTCCCATGGCGCCTGCGCCAGGCTTAAGGTCTCCGTTTACACCGGCAGGAGGGGCAGCACATGTGGGGTGAGCTCTGGGCGGCTCCTGGGTAAGGTCACGATGCCGCTGGACCTGAAGGGGGCCTCGGGGGAGAGCGGAGCGGGCAAGCCTGTGGCGTTCCATAGCGGATGGGTCTCCCTTGGCAAGAATAAATTCAGGCTTGCGAAAGGCACCTCTTCCTCGCCATCGTCCTCGGAGGCGCACTTGTATCTGACGGTGAAGGCAGAGCCGGATCCACGGTTCGTGTTCGAGTTCCCGGCGGCCCCCCCCGCCGGGGCCGGCGTCCACCCTTCCGCCGCCCCTTGCTTCGCCAAGATCCGCCTCGACAAGTTTCCCCGCCAGACCGTCGCCGTCCCCCTCGTCCCCCACGACGAACCCCCCGCCACCCCCACCTCGGATGCCTCCGTCGCCGCCCGGTTCCACCTTTCCAAGGACGACCTCGCCCGGATCGCGGGCAAGCCGTCGTTCTTCGCTTCCCATGGCGCCTGCGCCAGGCTTAAGGTCTCCGTTTACACCGGCAGGAGGGGCAGCACATGTGGGGTGAGCTCTGGGCGGCTCCTGGGTAAGGTCACGATGCCGCTGGACCTGAAGGGGGCCTCGGGGGAGAGCGGAGCGGGCAAGCCTGTGGCGTTCCATAGCGGATGGGTCTCCCTTGGCAAGAATAAATTCAGGCTTGCGAAAGGCACCTCTTCCTCGCCATCGTCCTCGGAGGCGCACTTGTATCTGACGGTGAAGGCAGAGCCGGATCCACGGTTCGTGTTCGAGTTCGACGGTGAACCGGAGTGCAGCCCGCAGGTGTTCCAGGTGCAGGGCAATATGAGACAGCCAGTATTCACTTGCAAGTTCAGCTGCCGCATTGCCGGCGACGGCAAATTGAGCACTAGGTTTGTCATCAGTCCCCTTCTATTCTTATCCCCTTGACTTTTTCCCCGTGTTTGTTCGTCAGCGCTGGAATTTAGTTCTATTCTTGGTGCATTACCATTTGGAGGATAATTAGCATTTGATCTGTTATATTCTTCCCATCCTTGATGATTTTGAACCAAATATTTGTAATTTTAGGAGAAAGATGGGTATTTGTTCGATTGATGGAGCGTATTCCATATGATCGGAGAACAAAAAATTGAGCTTTTTTTTTTTTGTCTGTTGCAGATCGGTGCTTTTGGAGCCAGGGAGCTCGAGGAGTTGGCTTAAATCGTTCGGATCGGACCGAGGGCGGCCGGTGAAAGAGCGGAAGGGGTGGTCGGTGACGGTCCATGATCTCTCCGGATCGCCGGTGGCCCTTGCCTCCATGGTGACCCCCTTCGTTCCCTCCTCTGGTACCGACCGGGTGAGCCGCTCCAATCCCGGCGCATGGCTGGTGCTCCGGCCCGGGGAAGGCACATGGAAGCCGTGGGGGCGCCTCGAGGCCTGGCGCGAGCGCGGCGGCGCCGGCTCCGGTGATGGCCTCGGTTACCGTTTCGAACTCCTCCCCGACGCCGCCATGGGTGCCGGCGTCACCCTCGCCGAGTCCACCCTCAGCGCAGCCAAGGGCGGCCAGTTTACCATCGACCTAATCGAAGTATCCGGCACCCCCGTCAGCCGGTCGGTCTCGCCGGGGTGCAGCCCCAGGGTTGGCGGCGACTTGGGCTACGCGCTGTGGCCCTGCTCGAGCTACCGCGGGTTCGTGATGTCCTCGACGGTTTCCGGCGAGAGGCGGAGCGGACGCCCGACGGTGGAGGTAGGCGTGCAGCACGTGGGGTGCAGCGAGGACGCCGCCGCCTTCGTGGCGCTCGGTGCCGCCGTCGACCTGAGCATGGACGCCTGCCGCCTCTTCTCCCACAATCTCCGGAAGGAGCTGAGCGCGCCAGACTCGTCGCGTTGACAGGTCCCCAACAAAGCCACCTCCTTATTTCTTCCTCTCTTTGCACAAGCGGGAAGTGTTTCCCAAGCACTTGTGTTTTGTTTCCCATCTGCTGCCGCGGCTCTGCTTACAGATCATTTAGTCTTCTAGATGTGTTTTTTTATGCTAGAAGTCTAGTAGTACATTAGAGAGAGAGAGATATATAGAGAGAGAGAGAGAGAGAGTAACCTGCAGCTTGTGCTATGATCTTGTGTTACCTTTTGTGATGTCCCTTTGCGTGAATGCTGTGGAAAAGCAAGATCAAACTAGTATAAAAATGAAGTGCTCCTGCATTTGATGATGATGAGGTCTTGCCTCTAAATGTTTTCTCTGGTTTATGATGCGATGTGGGCAACTATGATTTCAGACACTAGTTGTATATATTGGGATGATCCTTTTCTTGCAGAAACTAGAGCAAACTTGTGTGCTGACTGACCTTTCGTGATGGTGATGACAGAATAGTGAAGTGGTGGGCGAGTCTCCTGTGTGTTTTCTTTTTCTTCTTCTCTTGCCTGTGCTGCAGTGGTGCAATGCTTTATGCTGTGGACTTGGGGGTACGCAATCCATATAATAATAGTCTCTGCTTTGGTAATAACAGAGCTTGACAAAATGTTTGGCTGATGGTCTCCACTTTTAACCCAGTCCACTTGGATCACCTCGTCCATTTATATTTTATTTAAGTGCCAATTCACCCAACTCATCTTGTGAGTGGCAATGTCACCTACACATGATCTACCATGGTTGGTCTAAAAGCCAACAGCGAGTCCAGAAGCAAAATTCTTATAATTTTTAATCAATATTATGATAATGAATTTAATTTTTTTATTTTTAATATTTCTTAAAATAAAATTTATTATTTTTAAAATTTTATTTTAATACATGATTTTTTTTCTTTTTTTACTCTGATATCAGATTTATTAATTTGTATTTTGTGTTAAAATAAAATGCATCAGATTTTCTTTTCCATATACAAAATCTAGAAACTTCCTATATTATAACCGGAAGTTGAAACAGGTCCCGTGTGGACCCCACTCTTCTTTATAAGTAGTGATCGGGTCTGATTCCATCGCAATGTTTTTGGACACGGAATAGTTTTTTTAGTCCCACGATGTCTTCCACTCTGTTTGCCACTTCACACACCGTCTTATACTCTCTCCTCTCTCCCTCTCCCTCTCTCTCTCTCTCTCTCTCTCTGCATGTGTGCTGGTAGACGGCAGCCCTCCTTCCTCCCTCCTCCGCCCTTTACCATGCCTCTCTCGCTCCCTGCATCCGCGAAGCAACCACAGTAAGGGAAAAGGAGCATCCGCCTCCAGGTAAGGTAGCTTCCAATCTCATCTTCTTCTCAGATTTTACTGCAGCCTTGATCGAGATGCTTCCTCTGTTGATTTCTTCCTCTTTGTTCGCACATCATTCTTGGTAGCTTCTTCTTGGAGTTTTGGGAGAGCAATTTGGTTTTTGCAGACGGAAAAGAAGCCTTTCCCCCACCCCCCTCCTCTTCTTAATGTATGAAACCATGTTTGGGATTGGATCTTGAGGTGGTGGATGCTCGTGAAAGAGGGATGGGCTTCTACTTATTTTCCCTTCTGTTGTTCTTTTGTCTCCTGGAATCTTGGTTTCTTTTCCCTTTTATTTTGCCTTTTGAAGTGAACCAGGTCATTCTCTGAGTGATTAGGGTATTCCTTTTGTAAGCGAAATAAAGGAGTCATTTTTCTTGCTCTTGTTAGGGGTTTTCCAAAATTACCCGCATCATGTTGACGGAGACGTCGATTCTTTTATGCTCATCTATATTAATAAGCTCGAGACGCAGCAGAAATATTGACCTAGTTGATTTTTATTTTCTTGATTTTTCTTTGGGTTATCTAGGTGCAGATACAGGGGGGTGTCCTCAGGTACTATAGTATATATATCTCTTTGTGGTTTGGGCTATCCTGAAATTGGACAACCTATACGATTTCAAGGAGCTGTCTTTGGAGATAGTCATCATGATGAGGCAGGCATCTAGTAGGAACCAGAGGAACAAAGGGTTAAGATTGACAAATGTTCTTCAGATTTGCCTCTTGGCTGCTGTCTGCTTCTGGTTGCTTTATCAGCTTAAGCATTCTTATGACAAGAAAAAGGCACTGGATGAACAGAATCCGAGGATTTTGAACAATGTCGAGGACAGCCAGCCGGGTTTTATAGACCTTGGTAGGAAGGACCTCCCTCGCGACAAGATGATGATCTCTGGGGATAAGATCCGTAACAAGGAAGAAGAAAGTGATGAAATTGAAGAGGATGAAGATGGGGATGCTCAACGAGTGATGGAGGATGAAGAAGCAAAAGGGGTTGGAGATGATGGGATCGATGAGGAAGATAATGAGCAAGGCGATGAGCAGGATGATCAAGAGAGAGGAGATGAGGAAACTGAGGATGGGGAAGATTCCATGAATGAAGAAAACAAGGATGATCAAGTTGATGAAGCAGAGTTGCTGGATGACCGAGAGAACGAGGAAGGTTCTTCCCAGGAGGCTCATGAAGAAAGTTATAAAAGAGATGATGCTTCCAGTGCTGTGCATCGAGAAAACCAAGTGACTGGAACAGAAGATAAAAATGACAGTGTGGATGAGGAGCAACTGAAGAATGATGAAATAGAAGTAGAGACAAGACATACTACTAGCAGAAAGGATGATGGTCTCAATGACCATAATAATATGAGTGTTGCTCTTGTAGTTGCCATAAGCAATGATACCATTCAGAATAATAGCCTCACCATAAATAGTGCTGCTGCTGCTGAAAGAATTGAGCAAGAGCTTTCTCCTGCTGACAATCAAACAAGGCTGCAGGCCAACTCTACGATAGAAAGTGCATCTTACCATCAAGTGAAGCGTCAAACTGATTCCCCAGTAGACGTTGCTGACAATGCAGCTGAAGGAAAAACTAACACTGTGTTACTTGAGAATGAAACTCTTATAAGAAGCTCAAATGATGATCAAAATATAACAACTGGATTGGGAAGTCCAGAAGAAGATAACTCCAACTTGAAAAGTGTGGTGGAGGAACAACCTAGGAAGTCCAACACAAACATTGGGCAAGACAACTTGGAGGAACTCTCAACTGTTTCTCTTGCTGTCAATGAAAATAGAGATGCAGTTGAGGGAGACTCAGCTGGTTCTTTGCATAGAATGGTCATTGATGAAGAAAGGGATGCTCGTATCGATTTATCGACCTTGCCTGATGTCCAAATTGATGTAAAGAACATAGAAGATGAAGCTGCAGAATAATGTTTGTGTGTGAAGACAAAAGGGTTTTTTTTGTTGGAATGTAAAAGATATACCTTAGTAGACTGGTGTTTCTTACTAGTTTTGCTTCCTTAAATTGCTCTACATCTGCTTTGATGCAATTTTTGTTTAATGCCATACATTCCCAACACCGTGTTGTCCAGATGAGATCCAAATGTTAATGGAAGAGTATTTTTAAAAACACACTTGTGCTTGTTATTAGTAAGCATATGTTTCTTTTTTTTTAATGGACCTGCAAATAGACTTGTGGATTTATGGATGAAGACAGCAAAACCCGTTTCCTTTCGGTCATCATCTCAAGTGGATGTCCATATTTCTTGGACAAAATAATAGAAACATATCTGCAGCTTGTCTTTTGCTTCAAAATGACTAACATCATACTTCTCTAGCAAAAACATTTTAGCTACCAGCGCACCAATGCCCATGAAATTGAGCATCAGCACAGAGAACATATCATTTACTCACACATTGTTTGATGACTATTTCAGTTATATTGTCGGCTTCATATGGTAAGAGTTCCAGTAAGTATGCTGAAGCTTCATAGTTCTGCTCCTCTGTCTTTTTGTAAAAGTTATAGGGTTCCTAGAAACATCCCTGTTGGATGGATCCGTTACCAACTTGTTTTGGTGCATTTATGGTCTAAATATTTTGGGTTGAAGCTATATAATGATCATCTTGACCATCACAAAAATGTTCTATTGAAGGCTCTTGCCCCTGGTTTTTGCTGATTGATTTGTACGCTAATGTTGCTGATTGATTTGTAAACTGATGTTAATTATTTCACAGAAACTTTTGTGTTTATTATATGTTTCTGCTATCAAAATGCTTTTACTTTATATTTTGTTCAATTTCTAATAGTGTCCTACCCACTAAAGAAGTCACATTGCATCTTTGTGGGTAGCCAGGACATGTAACTGAAATCCGTATGGCTTCTAAGGCACGGTCAGAGGTCTTTGAACCTTGAAAGGTATGATGTTTTTAGAGTTTAAAGTTCAATTGTTGTACTCCAGGCACATTTTTTAGTGATTTTCTTTTCCAATCAGTCTTCTGTTGAGGAAAACTCTGATAATTGAACTTGTTTATGCTTTCAGCTCTACTTGTTTCTGCTTTAGATAAGTTTGTGATGAAATATTATTTCAATATGTATATATCATACTTAATTCTTGCACGTACATATACATTCTGTTTTTTTCTCTACAATTACAATTCAACTATTATTTTACTTCAAAGTTTATAAGGGTCATTGGAATTCTGTTTGAAACCGCAAGTTCAGGCTTCTAATCGTGAATAAAAAATTTAAAAAAACATATTCCACTTCTTAAGCTGCTATGAATTGTTAAATTAAGATAGATTGGGGCCATGTAGGTGTGCAAGATATGTCCTAACCTTTTATCCACTGAAAATTCTAGGACATATTTGATGTCCGCGATAATAAGTTTCTTCATCAAAATTCTGGAGATACTGAAACTGCTGGAAGGACAGTAAGCTAAGACGAGATATTTATAGTAGAAATCAAGAATCGAGATGAAACATAAGTTCTCATCTACTAAGATTTTTACATCTAAGATTGATTTAGCTAACTTGCCAATCATGGGCTGTTTCTGCATTTAATAAAGTGTGATATTTCAGGTGGTGTTTACATATTTGGTGCCAGCATTCATCTAATACATGTGAGCTTTGTGATAACAAGCTTCTAATTTTTCTTTCTAAACCATATTGCACCTCCTTTTGGTTTTTGTATTTGGAGAGAAAAGGAAGAAGGGGGTTGTTTGTCAGTTGGGATGAAATGATGTGATATACCTTGCATCAGTATCTGGGAAGCAGATTGTTGATACAAATTTAGATACATCTTTTCATAATTTTGGATGAGAAGTCATTTTACAAGTTGAAGTATCCTTGTGCCTTCATAAAGATAAAATTCATTGCTGTCTGATGCATTCTGTTGGTTAAAATATGTCATTTGAAATCTTTAGTTTTCTACTGCATATGATGAACAATGTGAAACTAAATGTTGCTCCTTAAGAAAAAAGAGTTGAATAAATGCCAACGTTGATTCTAGATCTTGGTGATTCTTAGTCTTGATAAGAACAGAGTGCAGAAACTGAACAAAGAGTCAAATTTTTAGGAGTTATGGATTGAAATAGCTAATGATGCTTTATTTATAAGCAATACTTTTCCTACAGATGCAAGTCTCATTGGCTTATTATCCCAACAATAATTCAGATCCAGTATCACTTTTGTGTTCAGTTTGTACCTTGTTTTAATTAGGCTTGTGGACACATGCTTTCTTTTGAGTCTGTGGAGCCCTTGTTGAAATTTTAGCGTGTCTCTGCAATAGTACAGATTACATGAATATTGTGGGGTTGGATTGAGACACATAACCTGAAAGCTATCATGGGAAGCTTTATTTCTGGTTCGTTATTATATCTAGCTGACCAGCTATCTGCCACATTTGTAGTCAAAGATGAAGTGTAAGTGGAATGACATGAAAGCAATTATTTTGGCATCGTATTGCAAATTACTGTGTTAATAGCTTTTCTTATATTGTTTCCGTCAGATTGATCTAAAATCAGTGTTGCATCCTTGAAACCAAAATGTTGGTTTTGGGCCTATGCGTGTTGTCGCATTACAGTTTTACAAGTGTTTTTCTATAATGTGTTAAAAACCTTGCACATCTTTCTACTAGTACTGGTTATGAAGTTCATGGTAGCTGTGCTATAATTGATGAAGGTACACATGACATAGCCCACCATTTTATCTGAACATTCATTTGGAGTTTAGTTCCTTTTAAGATTCTGCTATTTTCTCATCTTTTCAATAGAGTTCTCATAAAAGGTCTATGTTATGATTTTATCTAACATGTGTATATATTAATGAAAATTATAGCAGGTAATCTCTATGATGCAAAGAAGGTCTGAACACCAGCTGTAGTAGTCACATGGACCTCTCTGGAAAGTAGTAACTGGATCCTGGCTTTCAGCATTGAACTAAGACTAGCACATCCATTTTCTTCCTTTTCTTTGGTCAAAAAAATTGTGGACCTGCAAAAAGAAAATATGTCACAATATGAGGCTGGCAAATGATTGATGGCTTCAACTGATGGTCATCAGAAAAATGAAGCCTGTGAAGACGTAATTTTTATGTTTACGGTTTAATCATAACTTCGATCTACTTTCTCGGACAACATTTTATTTACTCTTTGTATGTGGATCATTGTTTGAGATAACTTCTGTTTACATCAGTCTCTAAAGAAACCCATTATGTTTGTATGTAGTAGTAAGCTGTGTTTTCTGTATAATAGTCGTCATTAATTAGAGTATTGGCTGTTATTGAGTTCTGTAACTATTCATCAGATGGACTACTAATATTGTCAATGATCAAGGAGAATATTATTGTTTGTCAAACAATATTTTTTTAGGTTTTTGGACCAGTGATCTGATCAACAATGCTAGTTTAGTGATATAAGTGAGAATTTTAGAAAAATAAATTGAATATTGACAGTTGTTTGCTGTACTCGGAGAAATAAATTGTAATGATTTTAATGCGATCTTTAAAACTTCTGCTGCAGATGCTTGATGATAAGGAGCTCAGAAGAGTATAAGACTGATTTCTTCAGTGATCCCAAGGGAGCCATCGGATTTGCAGGTATCTTCTTTCTCTACCACACAACATGCGTGCATTTGCAACAGGCTCATCTAAATTTATGCGAGTGATGTACTCCACATATGAATCAGAACATGATCTCAAGCAGAAAACAGAATGTGTGAGCTGATACCGACTTTATTTTTTTTTCATCTCTTAAGGATTAAACTTTCTGACTTGCTTGATCATCAAAGTCTCTTTATTTGCAGACCCCTGTTTTTTAGCTGATTCAAGTAAGAGTTGGATGGGGCCAACATGCAGTAGATCATGAACAGAGAGGTGTGGAGGAGAGAATATTGTGACGGTAGACATCATGTGCTTGCTGTAGCAGATACAACTCGGCTTAGGACACAGCAGCCAACCCAACAGATCGAAACAAAAGAGAGCATAAAATCTAGGATGAACTCGGAAGAGCAGAGAAACTAGATGGCAGAATCTTGCCCTCATCAAATCATTTGCTTGCAATATATACCTTGAGATCAGGTCAGATACTTCAGCTGGATACTGATTAGTGGACGTGATGTTTCATGGAGGTGGAATAGCGTGCAGCGGCAGCGCAAAATCTCTGCATGATGTGCCAAGGGAGCAGCTTCCTTTGTGTCCCGTCTTCAACACTAGCGCAACCAGAGGCCAAGCATGGAAGTATTTTATGTCAAATGTAGTAAGTACATGATGATGTCTGATAGCCAAAACTTGAAAGGTTGATTGAGCAAAGCCTGGAGGATAAACAAATGGCAAGAAGGAGATCCACAAAGAAGAAACAGTACATGGAGTATTATCCACAATTCAATCTGGTGTTGACTGGGTCATGGATTAAATATCCTGTTCCCACATTTGCATTTCCAGCTGAGGGGCTTGTAATTGGAGCTGTAATCGCCCCAGAATAGCCGAGTTGGATTCCTCTCCTGTGGGATTACTGGCACTTGGACTGCTTCACAGTGGCCGCAGGTCATGCACCTCCTCTCACAGATTGGTGGTCTCGATCCGATCAAAGCTCTCACCATCAGCTTCTCCTCTCCTCTCCCCTGCATCACCATATATACAGTACTGCCATGTTACCAGGTGTAGAGATGAAATGAGTTCTCGCCGTGAAGACTTACATCTGCATACTCGAGAAGCCTGAACACCGATCTACCTGCAACCGAGGCACCGAAAACTTTCAAACCCTGATGTAGAAGCTGAGAACCAAGTCGGAACAAGCTTACCTTCGACCAAAAGCTTGACCTGAGATGAACTCAAGAGGATGAGCACCAAGAGGAGCAGATGGAATGGTCTCTGACTGTCGATAGGGTGGAGAAGTCCCATCACTCGATGTGGTCGAACGAGTATATGAGGACTAATGCAGGGAGAGGAATTTAGAAGACTTTGCTTTGCTACTGCTTTTATAGGGGTGGGGTGTGTGTATGAGAGAGAGAGAGAGATAGATGATATTTAGTTCAACCAGGCACTTGGACTGATCCGAGACAAGATTAGGTTGGCAAGCTGTGCTTTCAATTCTCGTTGGAAATGGGCAGTGCGATCTCCATCTACCATGTCCCCATCTGTGGAGCAGGTAATGAAACAAATAGGTACGTGGTTGAAACACCTTCGCCCAACGGCAAGAAAAGCAGCGCCACCCACCCAGAGAGTAAAGCGAACGGCGAGGAAAGGTTGTGTCGCGGTACAAAAGAGGAGGAAGAAAACCACATGCCTGATAGATAGAATAAAGGACCTGAAACAAACGCTGCAAAGAGGACGATGATCAGGTGTGTTCTTGGTACCCCTCTCTCTTTCTCTCTCTCTCTCCCTCTCCCTCTTCATCCTCCTATCACAAACGAGGAGAACCTGACTGCAAGCACTGCAACTAGACGCGAATTAGCGTCCTTTTTTGGTTGGATTCTGGTGTGCATTAAAGTTGACATGAACATATGAATGCATTTATCTCGCCACTACCTTAATAAGTGGATGACTAGGGCGACATCCATCTAAAAATTACACTCAATTACATTTTGGACGAGATATGATTAAGTTAAAAATATTTTTAATACATCACACTTATTATTTAGGTAATAATGCACTCCAATCCAAATATCTCAATAAAAATTTATGATAATAGTAATTATTATAGTAATAATTGAACTACTTCGTTTGTTTCTTTCTTCCTTTCTTTTGTTTAAACTATAAGTTATATAATAAATTAATCATATGTTGAGGTTTCAAAATTTCATCACATATTAAATCACGTACCTTTTGTAAAAAAAAAATGAACCTAATAATTAGGATCAACGCCAAGGTTATTTTGGTTAAGATGGATTATGACTTAATAAATCAAACTTGTCTAAGCTTATATGGTTTAGAAGGATCCTCATCATGTTTATTACACTATTCTCATTTTATTGTATAGCCAATTGGGCCACGGCCCAATTAAGCCCAATTGTTTTCTATTGTATGCTCCACCCCAACATGAAATTTTTTTTAATAAAAAAAAATATTAAATTAACAAAAATTCATACAATCTTTGGAGGTGATAGAGTAGATTTTGGCATCACCCAGCTGGCAGCCACCTTAAATCACACGTGGTGCCACTCCATTTAGCTGGCAGCCACCTTAGATCACACGTGGCGCTACTCTAGACAAAATAGCACACATCTCAAATCAAGGTGAAACGATATAGAAACGACTATGTCTTGGAGCGATATAACTTATCTTAGAAATAATGTCATGGCTCAAGTTTGAAGCGATGCATTACAAATCCATGCAGACAGGAATTAAGCGAGGCCAACTAACAAGGATATAACCCCGGAAGACATAGGCTCAAGAGGATGGTCCTAGAACAAACAAACCATCTATTGAAAATGTCAATGAATACTAACGAGGTATAAAAATCACCCCCAGGTAAATGTTAGGGGATAGGATTTACTATCCACAAAAATTTAACTCAAGCTTTAGAGGGGTCAAGCTAGAACTCCCCTTCAGAGGACTCAACCTTCTTTGCACTTTGATCCGAAGCTCATCCAATTCCTTAGAAGTCACAATGTCAACCTGGAAGTACAGTCGCCTTTATTATCGAAACTTAGTTCACTAGATCTTTGCTCGTAAGATATCTCCTTGCCCTTTGGGCCGATTATTTTAACAGCTTATTCCGACTACACTGAATGATATTGTGCCCCACAATATCATATGCAAAATATAAGTTGAGTATAATTTCATGAGTTATGACTTAGAAAAAAATAGTATCTCTTTTTTTTACCTACATTCCCTATGATAGGGGAAGAGAGTAATAAAATATTATAAGCATATCTTCCCCTAGCACCTAAAGTTCTCGCGACATGCACCTTCGAACAGATTTTCAATACAGACAATGATTTCGAAAAGAATTTTATAAAACATTAGCTTAACGAGGAGGTTGGATAGTTGAATCCAAGTAGGCATGGTAGTCATCTACAAGGGGTTGAAAATCTTCATGGGAAGAGGTTTAGTGTCACTCTTTTACGAACCAGGACTATCAATGAATATATTTATCATGTCTTGCTCATCTTAGAAACGAAAGCATAGGAACCATCTGATGAGGTTGATGATTTAGAGGGATAACTGTAGCTTCCAAAGGGATGAGAGTTTGGCTCAAATGACTTCCAACGATGGAGCTCTTCTTAAAACATTTCTATACAAGTAGAGTTTCTGGTTGTTCCTAGCATGCTACACCTCTGTTGGGTATAGGATCGATACATGTCTAGAGTGTTTCTAAAAATTTCTCTATTTTTATAGCCAAGTCTACGTCAAAGTGCCCTAAATTCATCGTGGACATTTGACGAAAGTGCCACGAACAAAGTGACTGATGTCTCCAATAATATTTTTATTTTATAAATTTGAGTAATTTAAATTTACATGCCATAAATATGAAGAGATCATATTTGCATACTATTGGGATACTTCTTAACATCTAAGTTGATAATTTGAGTTGGATCGGACCAAGTTGATGTTCGATTAACTCAATAATAGACGACCTATATATATTCAAGTTAGAATTGTTGAATCTCGAATTTTGATAATGAAATCAATTAATGAGTTTATAATCTGATCTGCATTTTAAGTGACGTAGAAAGCTTTAATCAGGGAGAAACAATTAAAGCAAGAAGAATCATGTTAGGCCGGAGAAAAACATGTCAGAAGATTTGACGTTGAGCCGAAGGGTCGGTCGACGTATCGACAGAAGGTTTTAGGCATCGGGCCAAGAACAGAAATTACGTCAAAAAAATTGAAGTTATAGAGGTCAACTGGCTGATTGGGCAATAGACCGTAAGAGAGGACGATGCGTTGAAAAATCAGACGAAACGTCGATGAACCAATAACATGTCGGATAACATTTGATTCAAGCTTTATAATAATTGTCTAGATCGAAGTAGGTTTTATGTGTACAGGATTAACTACGATAGCGATCAAGGCATAAAGCAAAATGAAGTGCCGGAGTCCACAATGAGATTTTATTGAGAGTTTGAGAGTTCAGATATTCGTCGGAAGTTTTGCTAGAATTGACCAAGAAGTCCAGGAGCTTACCAAAGAAGCTCGTCAGAACTCGCTAAGAAGATCGTCGTGAAGTCTAAGAGCTTACTGGGAGTTCGCTGAAACATTGCCGAGAGATCGTCGGAAGTTTGGTGGAAGATCATCGGAAGCTCGCTAAGTGCCGGAGTCCAGAACGAGATTTCATTGAGAGTTCGAGAGTTCGAATGTTCGTCGGAAGTTCTGCCGAAATTGACCAAGAAGTCCAGGAGCTTGCCAAAGAAGCTCGTCAGAACTTGCCAAGAAGATCATTGTGAAGTCTAGGAGCTTGTTGGGAGTTCGCTGGAACATTGCCAAGAGATCGTCGGAAGTTTGCTGGAAGCTCGCTGGAAGCTCACTAGAAGAAACCTAGACTTATGAACTTATTTAGCTTAGTGAATATCTTAAAATTCATAGTTAGCACATAATTGAGTTGGAATTGGGCCAACTCAATTAGGGGTCAATTGAGCCCAAGTTTAGGTTGTGTTGGGCCAAGTGAAAGGCCCAAACAGTGACCCAATAGGTGGGCACTGTTATGGCACAGTCTCCGAGACTATGTCAGGAGGTGGTACCGCCCAGTATCAGTGCTACAAGCGTTGGTCCCATCCAGCATAGGCGGTGGTAACGCCAATACCCCGAAAATCGGGGATAAGACACTTGCTCCAAGTTTGAATCCACTTGAGGCCTATAAATACCCCTCTCATCCCCGATTAATATATACAAGCACAGAGAACTTAAAAGTGAGAAAACGTTGTAGCAATTACTTGAGAGATCCCCTCGTCTAGCTCTAAGTTTAGAATTCTATTTAGAGATGAGTGAGTGCTTGTATAAGGTTGTCTTATAAACCTGTAAAATGGAGAAGTGGGGTGTAAAAGGGTAGTTGATCTTCGCCCATTGAAAGAAGATCATTAGTGGATGCCGGTGGCCTCGACGTAAGAGGAATCGATGGAGTGGATGTAAGTCACGACGACCGAACCACTATAAATCGGTTTGCATTTCTTTTTGAGCAATTTACCTTTACTGTAAACTGCTTTACGTCTTATTGCTTTCACTACGCTGTCATACATTTTCAAGTTAATATGTTTCCGAAACCGGTTTAATCAAAACGAAGTTTTGAATCGACGTGATTTTTATCCGCTACACTAATTCACCCCTCCCTCTTAGTGCCAACTCGTTCATAATAAGAATGTATAAGAAGTCAAATTTTTATTAGTTTTAAGTTAAATTTTAAGTAAATTATAATATTATTAAATATATAAAAAAATTGTAGGAAAATTAAGATGTTTTACAAAAGTTCTTTTGTTTGTATCATTTCGATTGTAACGGTTAGTAAATACAGAAGGATAATAACAAATGTACGACCATGGATTCTACTTTATGCTTGTCACCATACTAATCTTGGCTTTGTTCTTTTATTTTCTTTCTTCATTTTGAGTTGAAGGGGTTCTAAATCTTAAATCATTACGGAGGTGGGGCCCCAACATTGTTTGACCCACCCAATTCCTTGCCCCCCCACCCCCCACCACCACCAACCAAAATAATTTTTTTAAGACCTTCCATTTGACATTCTTTCTAATTGATTTTTTAATAAGAACTTGTCGGTGATTAATTCTTAAAAATATCTAATTATTGGGAATTAAATTATAATAGATGTATTTAATTTCTTCAAAAGTGAGTATGATCCAAGTATTGTCTAAAGTAAGTATAACTCATCATTGTCTATTTCGAAACGTGATTCAAATTGTTCTTAAATAGATGGACTTTGAACCAAGTACAAGTCGTTACATTATGAACATTATATAATGAGAACATTACAATCAAAGTCAACACATAAAATATGAGTTTGATTTTGGCATGCTTTATTTCCGAAAATGTGTGTTCTACACTCTATGATTGATAATAATTAAGTGATTTTTCTTAAGGAGTGATGTTGTACACATGGGACATAATTATAGGGACAAATAATGCAAAGGATTAAGCATCATATCATAGTGACAAACATGAATTTTCTTCACTTGTTTCACCAAAATGTAAATTATGAAACTTGAGCTCAAATTCGCCATCTTGGTCAATAATTCCACTTGGCAAGATTTGACCACTCCAATACATTTATTTTGATAAAGAACAATTTTTATTCAACTAAATTGTTTTAGCATAGCACGTCGTAATAGACGCTCTCTTAAGTTGACTTTCAACTCTGAGACAACTCTATACTATTAGGTCAAATAGGTTAATAATACATGTACACATATATAAAGAGATGGATATGTAGATAAATATGGAAGAGAGAGAGAGAAGCACCTTATAACAATGCTAGTTTTGCTGCATTAGATTTGGCATCTTCATCATCGAGTCAAACACCATATTATGAACAAGCATGTCGAACACATATATTCACCCCATTTTTAATGATTCTTATGATTTATTTACTTTAAATAATTATGGGTAATAATGAAAAACAAAGAAGAAATATCAGTATCTCTCGGTAAAACAAGAACAATCAAATATACGAGAGCTTAACGTAGATCTCAACATGCAAAACCAATGTCACATTACCATGAGAAGAAGTTGACCTCGCTTGTGAAAGAGAAATCTACCGCGAGGAACAAGAGAGAAGCAACGAGTCCACAAGGGATGGATGGATGCATCACGCATTCGTCACCAACAAGACGAGGGGATCCGAATGCGTGGCATGCACATTCACGATAGTCGTCGACAGAAAGAAGAACACATCGAAGTCAAATGAAGGTACAAACGAGGAAGACTTCATCCATTCATCCATCCTTCGACCGAGGCCAAATGAGCGTTACGATAACGATGCAATAGGTCTCAGCGAGTGCCTTCAAACGAGCACAACAGCAAGGTCAACGTAGAGAACGAGATGACCGCGGCGGTTCCGTGGATTCCGCGTTTAACTCGGAGCCACGACGTCCGGGCCGGCTCGAACCGGCGGCGGCCGCGCCGAATGCCGTGATCTCGGACCCAACACCGCCACGCGTCCTCGTCGTCCCCCCCGCTCGTCTCGGCAGAACTGGTTTTGCAAGACTCGCTGCGGCTCACCTACCCGCTGGCTTACCCGATGGGTGAGAGAAGCCCGATCGGCACACGGTACGAAACGTGGAGGCTTACCTTCTTCTCTTTAGTTACCCCCGATACGTGCCCCCGACGGACAATGTTGTATTCCTGATGGCCAATCGAAACATGATGCTTACATGACATGTTTAAATGTATATATGGATGAGGGTGGTGGCGTGAGAAGACGAGCACAAGATTAGGAAATCATTGCGAGTGACGAAGGCTTGAATTCCGCAATCAGTGCATTGGATCTATGATTTGGGTGAGGCAAAGCATGCTTTACTGAAATGTGTCGGTGCTTGCGACGGCAACGTTTTCTCCGTTTCTGTAACCCAACTGTGATTCCCATTTTGTTTATTTTTAGCTGACATATGATTGATCAAATGCGGTGGATATATAATTCGGATTGATCTGTTTGAGGTTGTCGACTCCATTTACTATTTTTTGCTTCCATCATCGAACTGGAAAACAAGTCTTATCCACAGTATTACTATAATAGACATCCCGATTGGGAGAGAATGATGACCGCGAATCATTGTGGCATTAGCATCGATCATAGGCGAGCGAGAAGGTACCATTCTCGAGTTTTTTCATCTTTTGTGGTAGGAAAACAAGGAAATCAAGTTTGTTTGCTTCGATTTCTTTAGATGGAATTCTATTATGGTTCCCGAATTCTTCTTCTGAGATTAATTACTTTTATTAACTCCATCTTTATCTCTCGTAATTCGCCGTAGCAATGTCGGAAACGCATTAAAAAACCTGCCTTTTTTTATGCTCTCTCTCTCTCTCTCTTTCCTTTTTCTTTAAATTTTCTCTTCTTCTCTTCTGTGGAGGTCGGCGGTAGACGTGCCGAGCTGCTCTTCCCTTCTCCTCTTCCGGTGGCCTTTGTCGTGCCCTTCATATCGCGGGGAAGGAGAGCGGCAAGCTCGCCTGCCTCAAAGCTGCACGCTTTAAAGAAGAAGGCGCCTGCTCTCATTCGACTCACTCTCCTCCCTCTCCTTCTGAGGTAAAAATCCCACCTTTTCGCTCTCTCTCGCCCGAGGAACCCGCATTGCCATCGTAACCCTCCCTTTCGACCGCCAGCAGCTTGGATCGGAGGCGGAAATCTGCCCCCGACGCCGGATTAATCGGAAAGGTTGGATCTTGATCGTGTTCGGAAGGTGGTGGAAGTAATGTCGCCGCCGTTCGGGTGGTGGGACAAAAAGGCCCACCGAGGGACGCCGGTGATCGTCAAAATGGAGAACCCCAACTGGTCCATCTCGGAGATATCGTCGCCTGACGACGAGGATGAGTACGGCATCGGCGCCGGCGCCGGCGCCGGCGAGGAGTTCGCCGCCGCCGGGAGAGGGCCGCGGAAGGGTGCCCGGGTGAAGAACGCGAAGCAGATTACTTGGGTGCTTCTCCTTAAGGCTCACCGCGCCGCAGGGTGCCTCACGTTTCTCGCCTCCGCCGCCGTTGGCCTCGCGTCCGCCGTGCGCCGGCGCGTAGCGTCCGGGCGCTAGGACTCCGACACGACCTCCTCCTCCTCCTCCTCGGACGAGGAGAGCCCCGTGCTGCGGTCGCGGTTCTATTCCTGCATCAAGGCCTTCCTCTGGATCTCCGTCGTTTTGCTTTCTTTGGAGATCGCCGCTTACCTCAAAGGCTGGCATTTGACAGCCTGGGACATTCAGCCCTTGGTTCTTCCTTCGTCCTTCGGCGTCCGGGGTTTCCTCGAGTCGCTCTACACCGGGTGGGTGCGCTTCCGGGTGGAATACGTCGCTCCGCCGCTCCAGTTCCTCGCCAACGCCTGCGTCATCCTCTTCCTCGTCCAAAGCGCCGACCGCCTCATCCTCTGCCTCGGCTGCTTCTGGATCCGCTTCAAGGGGATCAAACCCACGCCGAAAGGCGCCATTGGAGCTTCCAAGGACCTCGAATCCGGCGGTGAGGACTACCCTATGGTTCTAGTCCAGATGCCCATGTGCAATGAGAAAGAGGTAAGCTTGGATATCTGCAACTTGGATACGAGGCTTGTGAGCCAAATTGACCATCTTTGCGCACTTTTGCTGGCATTTGGCAGGTCTATCAGCAATCGATTGCCGCAGTGTGTAATTTGGATTGGCCGAGGTCCAACATTCTGATTCAGGTGTTGGATGACTCCGATGACCCCACGACGCAAACTCTGATCAAGGAGGAGGTGGAGAGGTGGCAGCAGAATGGCGCTCGGATCATGTACCGTCACCGGGTTATTCGAGATGGTTACAAGGCCGGCAACCTCAAGTCGGCAATGAATTGTAGCTATGTCGACGACTACGAGTTTGTCGCCATTTTTGATGCCGACTTCCAGCCTGCTCCGGATTTCTTGAAACGGACTGTGCCTCATTTCAAGGTATGTGTTTGCCTTGAGCTTTTTTTTTCCCCCATTTTAGTGCTAAAGCTTGACATTTGATGGCAATTTTGATTTGCTGGTATATTTACAGGACAACGAGGAGCTGGGATTGGTGCAGGCAAGGTGGTCGTTTGTGAACAAAGATGAGAATTTGCTGACCCGGCTTCAGAACATCAATCTCTGCTTCCACTTTGAGGTGGAGCAGCAGGTGAATGGGGTGTTCATCAACTTCTTCGGGTTCAATGGCACCGCAGGAGTTTGGAGGATCAAGGCACTGGAGGATGCCGGAGGGTGGCTGGAGAGGACCACAGTCGAGGACATGGACATTGCAGTGCGAGCTCACCTAAAAGGATGGAAGTTCGTATACCTTAATGATGTGGAGGTATGACAAGGTCTTTCAATTGCCTGAAATTTCTTGAATTTACAGTACTGCATGTAGATATTGAAGTGTTTCTCTTTCATGTTTGAATACTACGTTCAGTGTCAATGCGAGCTGCCGGAATGCTACGAGGCTTACAGGAAGCAGCAGCATCGTTGGCACTCCGGCCCTATGCAGCTGTTCAGGCTCTGTTTGCCAGACATCATCCGATCTAAGGTACCATTCATAAACCTTAACATAAGAAGTTTTATCCAATGCATTGAAGCTTGTCTATAAATTAGCTTGTCATAGAAATAACCAGCTGGTTAACTGTCGGGATAGAGGAAATAACTGGCTTAATTAAATGCTTCTTAATGGAACATGAGAAACTTTACTTCAGTGCATTAAAGCTTCTCTTATTTCTTCCAGTTTTGTCAGTTATCTTGTCTGAGAAATAACAAGCTAATAAACTGTTTGGTACGAGGAAATATCCGGCTTAATACCACTATCTCATAATGGAAATGGATTGTCCTACATTTCTGTGATATGACATACATCGGCATCATAACATAAACTAGCTAAAAATTGGATAGTTAACAAAGTGGCCTGTGAAGCTTAAAATATATGGGAGAAGCTTGATATACACATTCTCTATATTTTCAGTTGTATTGGATCATCATGGCATATCAGAAAGAAGATACGATCTCAGCATATAAGCATTTTCTCGATGTATCAACCTAATGATGATGTACTCTTTGCATCAAAGGATCGATAGAACAATTAGATGTGTGAAATGATGAAAAGGTGGGGCAAGTTTACATGTCCATTCACTATCTTATTCAAATCCATGCTATATTTATGGACCTCATGGTAAGCCATTGTATAATTGTCAGGGCATAGCAAAGACTGAATATTTTAGCACTGCAACTAAAGGAAACTGAAGCCAATATGACTAAATGCAAATTAAATTTTGGTTTCCCTGCTTTATATAGTGTAAATATTCTGGTCATTTCTTATCTGTTTGATGCCATATCTTCGGTGGAAATTATGTCATACATGGATGAATGGACAGAATTTTGCAATTTAATTATAATAATGTCCAAAATGCATACATGTGGTCAGCAATTAACAAGAATAGAACTATTGGGGTCCTTTGTTTCCTTTTTATGGCTGCCTTTGAACATGCTTCACTGTGACTGCCATAGCAATTATTAGTGATACTTTAAATAGCTAAAACTACTGAAACTTGAGGGGTTCGCTGAAGTCTCGATTATGTTATTACTTGATGTTTCTTGTTTAAATGTAGGCTAATGATATTCTTTGCACTAACCTGTGCTGTTCCTATTTCAGATTGGGTTCTGGAAGAAGTCCAACTTGATATTTCTCTTCTTCCTCCTTCGGAAACTCATATTACCTTTCTACTCTTTTACCCTGTTCTGCATTATCCTCCCGTTGACGATGTTTGTTCCAGAAGCTGAGCTCCCGGCATGGGTGGTTTGTTACGTTCCCGCAACAATGTCCTTCCTCAACATCCTCCCAGCCCCAAGATCCTTCCCTTTTATCGTCCCGTATCTTCTTTTCGAGAACACCATGTCGGTGACCAAGTTCAATGCAATGATCTCAGGTCTCTTCCAGCTCGGAAGTGCCTATGAGTGGGTAGTAACTAAGAAGTCTGGCCGTTCCTCCGAGGGTGATCTTATTTCTCTCATGAAGAAGGAACCCATGCAGCAACGAGGTGCTTCTGTACCCAATTTTGAAGCAATTGCAAAGGAGGAACCCCGACCACAAAAGGTGTCAAAGAAAAAGCACAACAGGATTTACCGCAAGGAGCTAGCACTTGCTTTCCTTCTTCTAACTGCATCAGCTCGAAGCTTGCTGTCGGCCCAGGGTATCCATTTCTACTTTCTCCTTTTCCAGGGGATCTCATTTTTGTTGGTGGGTCTCGATCTGATAGGTGAGCAGATTGATTGAAAGAATAGGTAAGAAAAGGCTTATTAGTATTGGCAACGATCACGGGGACCACATGATATTGAAGAATATATTAGTTTGGAGAAGGGTGTGCAACTAAATTGCCCTCCCAATGAGAGATCCAAGTAACAACACTTCCTCTCCGTGAAGTAGATAGTCAGTCTCAGCCTGTCGAATACTCCAATCTTTCAGGAGCCATTTAATTTGCAAGAAAAGGATGATGATAAGAGGGGAATTCAGTTACGGCAAGACCAATTTCATCTTTCAACAGCTACATAAACTTATAGCAAAATAAACTTTGGTGAATAGCTGCATTGTGTGTTTCAAAAGGAGCTCGTTGACCTCCAACGAGGATATGTAACAGCTGCGAATCTACCTTTACAGATTTGTTCATCCAAGTATAAAACTATATGATTTTTGTCCTGTCTTCTCAATATTATGGTCAAACTATACTTGTGTCTAAAGTGTGTTTTAACTTTTTGAACTTGTTCTTAAACATTATCGAAGAGTGTGTTTCTGAACTCTGTGTAAAATTAGTGTAGCAATGCAAAAATGTTTGTGCAGTCTGGACTCAGAACTAGCATGACCTAAACTGGATTTTGCAAGGGTCACTGTTTTACCAAATATGCATCATATTCTGAATTCACATAGTGGAACCTCAGAGCATTCTGCAGAAAATTTTATCTTTGCTCAAGTATTTTTGGGGTGGTAGGCCATGTTCCATACTTTGACACTGCCTTCCTAAACCCTTCAAGCATTGAAGGGAAGAAGCTATACACCATCAAATTGCAGCCTCTGTTATAGCCCATGCATTACTGTCAACAACAAATAGTCCAGTTTGCCTCCTCACAGTGGCTTGCCTGGATTTTTACATGGACAATTCTGCAGTCCAAAAGCATGATTTGCAGCTTAAAGTTGCAGAGTAGTGTGTTCTGCCTAATACCTTTGGTGAAAAATGAGCAGTAAGCTTAACTTGTGCCAACAATAGCATAATAGAGGGGACAATTGTTAGAATGATGGTAGTTCTTTGCTGAATGTATCACATGAGACAATGTTGGTCAGATAAATTTTATATTCATTATTTTCTGATTAAGTGTTTTATCATTAATTCTCTTTTCCTACAGTGATATCACTATATTAAGTAAGGAAGCTAATGATTTTTTTTTTTCTCAAAAGAAGAAAAAGACCAACAAATTGGCTTACATTATGACAAGAAGAGGAATCACTATATTAAGGAAGGAAGCTAATGACGTTTTTTCCCAAAGAAGAAAAGGACCTACAAATTGGCTTACATTATGAGACAAGAAGAAGAATGGCATTCTTCTTCTTCTTCTTCTTCTTCATCTTCTTCTTATCCATCGATAAGAAAGAATCAATGTTTTTGTGATTGGTAGATTCTGTTCAAAGCCATAATGGTCACCAAAAAGAAAACCAGCAACCACCAGAACAATCACATCTTTTGTTCATACTCTTTATACAAGCAGAAGATATCATCATGGGTAGATTAATCTTATTTCTACACGCTGATGCAGCGGCATTATAGTAATTCTTCGCCTCACCAACGGAGGGCAAAAAGAGGATTGCGGTAGGCTCACAGGACCGACCGCATGAGATCAGATGCCGCAGATTCTCGACGCCGACACAGGTCAAACTCCGGCGGTCAACGCTCCCGGAGCGGCGCTTACGCGGCAAGTGTGACAAGATCTAGGGAATAGATTGACCGCTGTGGATATGTATATATAGCATCTAATAATAATGAAGAAAAATGATAAGGTCAACATCACACCAAGTGATAATTGTGATTAAAGATGGTGTTATACCTCTAAGATAAGGATTAGAGGCATCTCTTTTTTTTTGGAAAATAACACAAAAAAAAAGAAAGAAAGAAAGAAAGAAACTTAGATGCTGCTCAAATACCAAAAGATTAGAATGAACCAAACCAAATCATCATCATCAAAGATAACTAGTATCTCCACAAGCTCCCAAACCTCAACACTGCAAAATTCTCCCCCAAATGGACCAAATGAGTAGATACAAAACACTTGCAGTCCACTGAGGAAGGCCTGAGGCCTGATCTCATGGATGGATCACCAATCTCCACTAGAACCAGCTTAACATGACCACACCATTTCCCTGTCACAACTTGGTTGCTGCTCTCTGCAGCTGTGCTTGTTGAGACCTCAGAGATGATGATGCTTACGCATCTGTCCAAGCAGCAAAAACTGGCATGTGAGCCAGAGGCAGTGCCGACCTCATCTGGGCTGGTGCCATCCATGTGTTTGATGCTGGAGTGCTGATGAACCTTGATGGGGCCTTTCCGAAGAGCATGGAAACCTCGGTCCTCTCAGAATCCATGCCTTGACCACTCCCCGGATCACCGCCGACCAGACCATCAAGATTCGTCGTGAAGATCTCGGGCTCGAATTCCAGTCTCTGCGTTTGCTCTTCTGAGATCGGCGCTGGCTGCTCTGCTACAGGGACGACACCCGGGGCGTCCATGTTCTTGTTTCTTCTTGCATGTTCACCCGACAGCAGAGTGCTGCTCGCCATGATCTTCTCCACATCGTATCTCGACATGTCGAAGTTGGTGACGGCGTTGGATCCACGGAACTTGATGGCAGCGATGTCATACGCCTCGGCTGCTTCCTCCTGGGTGCCTGAGAATTGATGTCAAATGCTAAACCATCAGCTTTTGGGGAGGTAAATGCTTTTTTTTGTTTTCACTTTCATCATCAAAGAAAGAGAATGAATCGGTCAAACAAAGACTTGGGAGGCACTGAGCGGTGATCAGCCTTGCGGAGTGATGCATTACTGTTAGCCAACAAAGTAAGTCGTGCTGTGGAAAGCATGCGTCGCCGGAAAGAAGAAAGGAGCTCAAAGTGTGTAGGATTTGGTGGTAGCATCATGATTGGGTTTCTGACTTGAGGAGTCGAGGATACGGATGGTCACGCGTTGATGATAGAACCATGCATGCAGATGACACCGAGCACAACGAGCCACATCAAGATCATCTACAAACTCACTGAAGGTTCCAAGATAAAGATCTTTGTTTCCGGAGACCCTCCCGATGCGAGCTTGCCACCTTCCGTGCTGGTGATGCCTGGAAAATCCACATGTACCAAGAACAAATTAACAGGTTGATCGATGTGCTCGCTGCTGTGATTTCAGAGAGAGTCAGTCAAAACCTCGTCACTCCTCGGTACATCGAGGCTCCTCGCGAGAACCCACTGCTCTTCCTGCACACGAGAGAACAAAATGGATCGGATGTTATGAACAACGACGACATGAATGGCAGGCCTCGTGAGAAAGCAAGCCGAGCCGCTCACCTTCTCAGATGGGCAACATATTCCTGCCGACTCATGTTCTTCATTTCTTCGAGCTCTTCCTGGTAATCTTCCAACTGCTTCCAACCTACCTACCGTTAGTGGATAGACAGAGATACCAAGTTCTTCAAAAACTGATGGTTTCAAACATGTACCGGGAAGTTGATGTGTGTGCTTGTTCCCCAGTATTTGAGTGCCGCCAAGTCATAGGCTCTCGCAGCTTTCTCTTCCATATCATAACCCCCTGGAACCCATAGATCAAAACTGCTACATAAGATTGTTCTATGACTGAATCGAGTGATGATAAGATGAAGAGATAGAAGCATACCCAAATAAACTGTGTCCAAACAAGTGTGTTTTTTTGCCATTCAGGATTATCCCAGGCAGGAAGATAACGAATCAGATATGATAAAATAGTCAGCTATGGATGCTTCCGAGATGAAGAAACAGTAACGAAGTCTGCTGTTAGGAATAAGATGTTGATGATGTATTAAGTTTGTTCTACCAACCTTGTCTTCCTTTCCTTGTTTGTCCTTCCTTCTTGCAACTGTTATCCCAAAGATGAGCTTCATATCTGCCGGTCCATCTATGCCTGATGAAGAAACATGACGCTTGGGAAATCGTTTAAGAGGAAAGCTATGAAAGATCTAAGAGAAGAGCCAAACGTAAGGTAGGTGCCAAGAGAACCTCGACGCTCACCTGGTGACACCCCTGTACTGGGATGTTCTCTGGCCAAATGTATCGATCGACTTGCGGTGAACCGGCTGCTTCTGGCCTCCTTTCCCGGTTCCTCTCTTCTTTGTTGGATCCAAGGTGACGTAGTCATTCGCTGAAGCAGAAGAGGCGTGCTGTGGTGCTGTGACACAACTGGACTGTGAAACAGAGCTCATGGACAAGCTCAAGGACTGCAACTCCCCATATCCCATGGCACCCACCGGACCGGCGTTGCCACCATTATAATCCATGGGCACCCAGGTTTTGAGCCTTGGCACGGCTTCATTCCTCACGGCTTGACCTTGTAATGGAGCCTGGTACATCTCATGGCTGGTGAGCAGGGAGCAGATCCCTTGCTGCAGTGGCTGCAAGTATGGGAGTTGTTCATGGAGGATGTCCGAAGGATGGCTTCTGCTACCCTCAGGCTCTGGGTTCTGCTGGTAGTACATGCTGTCCAAGCTTAAAGCCATCGCTCCCCTATCATTGTTCCCATACTGATGATGGGTCCCCATATTTGGACCACAGCCTAAGAAGTCTTCCAGTTTGGGGGATGGAGATGGCACCATTGCTTCACATGAAACAAAACATGAGGAAAAGATGCGGCGAGCGTTTGAGATACACCTGCTAGTTCGCAAGTGTGGAAGCTAAACAAAGTGAGTGTTGCGAGACAGACCTTGTTGTTGTTGTGATCCGCCGAGGGCTTCCACGAGGTAGAGAGACCCATCAGACTTGAGTGGCATGGAAGACAACTGTGAGTAGTATCCATGGCCTCCTCCATTCTCGCTGACCCCGAAGCTGAAACCGGAGCTGCTTAGCTGATGAGTAGCAGAGAGGAAGAAACTGCCAGTGAGTGCAGAGACAGCATCAGGAGTGGGCTGAGATTGGTGATGATGGCTGTGGTTATGCGGTTGGTGGTGTGAGTCGACAGAAAGCTCCATGCTCATGTGAGGGGAGAGCGAGAAGCCCAGCCAGCTATTATGGTTGTCCATGGACTTCATCTTCCTTCCTTCCTTCCTTCCTTGCTTGCACTAGGGCATTTTTAACAAGACCCAAGGCGAGGCAGCTCAATCATTGGATAGTACACAGTGTAATAATTCTACCCCTTGTTGCTGCCCACCATTTGAACTTGGGTTTATGTGTTCAAACCTCACTCCAAGTGAGCTCGCTCTCATGGTGGGATACCTAAAGCGCGTCCCTGTGTGTTCTCTACGCACACACAAAGCAAAACAAAGCAAAGCAAAGGAAGGAGCATGAGAGAGCACCACAGGCCCCTTTAAACTAAGCAAAAAGAATGAGGTCCAACAAGCAAATGCCGGATAAAATTCCACTCTCCTCCTGCGTTCCATTGGGATCTGTGTTCTGAGACGGACCATCACTTTTTCTTCAGCCCACTGAACCCTACTAAACCCTCTCCTAACAAGGCTTAATAAAACCCCAAGCAGAACTGCACCCAAAATGGGAGTCTATTACCCGAAGGAAAAGCTTTGGAAAAACCCATAGAATTTATGGGGGAGGCTGGCGCTCGTCATCAAGGGTTTGTGGTGATCCGATGGCCAAAACAAGTGCTTTTCTTCAGAGTCGCATACCGACAGGGAGGACAACAACTGTCCCAACTTGTCACTTCGCCACAGTTCTGGCTAGCTCTCTACGACTCCTCTACACTGCAAGTGACGGATCTACTTGGGAACATATATTTGAAGCCATTTCATAATCCTTCTTCTTCAACCCAAAGAAGCAGGTGGGTGGGTCAATCGGAAACCAAGAAAGCTCTTTACATGACTGCACCAATATAATAAATAGCATTATCAGACACATGTCTAATACTCGAGGCGGAAAAGTTGCACACAATATATTATTATATATTATTTGAGTACAGCATCAAGTAATGCATGCAGACAGACAGACGTGCATTGCTTTGCAGCTCCCTCCACCCCCGCCTTCCCATCTGTCTTGATTACTGTAATGATGGTCGAGAGCAGCATTACTACGACTACATCCCACAAGAACGCTTTTGCCTGCGAATTATTACACTGCGATGCTTCACCTCATGCTGCTGCTCCAGCCCATCACCTCTTGTTCCAGTAGTCCCTTTCAAGTGGCAGAGACGAGCTTGTTGTGATGACGTACTTTGCTTCTTCTTGCCAATTCACGTCATAATTCTCGATGTCTTTGTTGGCCACCATGCTAACAATGAGCATGGCAAGAGAAAACCTGTCTCTCCGGTCAAGCCACGCCACGCCACGTTTCTTCAAGTCGATTATGGTCGGTGTGAACAGTACCGGCTGTGCCACCGTTCACAGCCCATGCACGTGGAACGGCGTCCCAGCCGAGCGACGCCGGGTTCGTCGACGGGGAAGTACGTCGATGCGGCCACGAGAAGACACGGCTTGAATGCTGCGGCGAAGTTGTAGACCTTAGGGGCCATAAATTTAAAGGGAGGAGTCCTGAGACAGCTAATCTCGCCATAAAAATCCACGATAAAATACTCCTCTGCTCGAGCGTGAGATCACATGATGCATCTGATCCAGGCAAATGAAAAGGGATGCCATGAGCTACGCCAAAACAGTTCAAGTTCCCATGCGTACTTGTATGTGCTTGTGACAAAGACTCATCCACAAATAACCAGGTTGTAAACTAAATATCAACTGTTTGCTTGTATTCCAAACAACATTTCCTGCATACTTTTTTGGTGATGTTTGTCTACAGTGAAGCCATGGTTGATGCTTTTCTTTGTGCATGTAATGAGAGCGTGAGCTTTCACAAAATATCGGTCCATATCAAGTTCACAACCACAGAAAATTTTCTCACCCACACAAGTTGTACCAACCAGGTTGTCTTTTCCATCATCCTCAGCAACAGATACGGATGGACCTGCAGGCTGTGGAGCTAGTGACCACATGGTGCTCGACATCAAGTCATGATTAGTTCTTCCATAAAACATTAAGTAAAGTCGTTCCACCACATCCTTTTTGGAGGCTTTATTTTTCAGAAATTGAATGCAAAAAAGAAAAAAAGAAAAAAAAGAAGAGGAGGAGGAGGAAAGCAGCAATGTTTTATGTTCATGGAGCAAGAAGTACTTTATTCAGAGGTGGGTCACTGGTATTTCAAAAGATTCACAAGTGGGGCGCAGTTCACTGACCAGAGTCCCTTGGAGATGGTGGTGTTGCCCTCTCTGAGCACTGCAAGAGCAGCCTCAGGCAACAGCACTATCAGATCCAAAACCTAATTGGCAGACATTTCTCCTCAGAAACATTCTGTGACAAGAGGAGAGCAAAAGACAAACCCATCTGTCCCTCCGATCCAGAATAGATATGTTTGGGTTCTTAGTACCAAGATGGCATGAGCACCGGTCATGCATGGACAATAACAGGGGGCCACAGGCCTACACCCTTTGACAAGACAATTCGATGGAGCAAGAGGCCTCTTGTGTGCATGTCAAAGAAGAAGAAGAAGAAGAAGAAGAAGGGGAGCCGAAATCAAAAGAGAGAAATAATAATAATAATAATAATAATAATAATAATAATAATAATAATAATAATAATAATAATAATAATAATAATAATAATAAAAGAAAAAGGCATAAAGCTTACAACAGTACCTGGCAAGAGGTTGGAGCAACTCATCCATCATTGACCTTACTATTTTATTTATGGACAAAGTTGAGGAGGGCCCATCAGCATTTTGAGCTCACCTGTCTCGCTTGCCGTGACAGAAGAAGCATGGCATTTATAACAGTCGTCGATGCAAGGCTAAGCCAAGGTCGTGACATTTGTTTGAGCAACAAGCTCGAAGGAATGTTTCAGGAGCTTTATCCTCCGGATATCATTTAGATTAGGGCAGTATATAGAGCTTTAATTAAATGCTTTTGAAGCTCAACTTATTAACATTACGCTATACATATGGTTTTGAGTTCAATTGACAGCCAGCCACAGTTTGGCTTCTCTGTCTTGCCTTTGTGGTATGAGAACAAACTAAATGTAGTCAGTACTGAACACAGCCCAAAATGTTGAACTTTTGTCTGCTACCTGGTCAGGCATGTGAGCATCTGCTGTCTAATACGAAACAATGCGAGGCACTGTACATTAGGCAGCATTAGATTTTTGTTGGATATCAGGTAAATCCAAGCCCTAGATAATGAGGAATCTATAGATAACAAGTTCTCTTTCTCCACCTCAAATCTATAGGCAGAAACATTGACAAACGGAAAACCCCTTGGTTGAACTTGTGAGAAGAACTGAACCTAGAACGTGAATTTGAGATGAATAGACACCAAGGGAAACAAGACAGGAGAAGATCTAGTAATTTGTTCTTATATGGAAGGAGACATATCTTTCTTTCAACCTTTTCCCTCCATCCCTGTTGTCCCACAGTGTGATCTTTAAAGCCCAGGACAGGCAAATAACCATTGCAGTATGTGGACTGACAAAGTAAAAGGAGGATAAAAGCTCACAAGAAATAAAGTAAAAGCTTACTCCATTCAAACCTTCTGCAGCCATGCAGTCCACAGCAATAATGGAGTTAAATGCTGGTTGTATCCTTCACGAGGGAATGAAGCACAGGATTCAAACAAAATCCAAGCGAGCATACCCTAATAAAGTGTGCATAGGCCCCAGAAGGAAAGGGAGTAAAGAGTCCCTCGACAGCAACTAAACAAGCATCAAAGCAACCAGGAAGAACAAACAGGCATGTAAAGAAGTCACGAGAGAGTGAGAGAGAGAGAGTGTGTAACTTTCTTGCCGTTCCATATAAAAACTCTCAACTAAATCTTCTTATTCTCTCTCTCTCTCTCTCTCTCTCTCTCTCTCTCTCTCTCTCTCGCACTGTCTCTGCAATTTTCCTGCTCACAACCATATTGTCGCCTAGTGCTCTTACTCCCCTAAGACCATTCGCCACTATGCATGAGAGGTCAACATCCGATAGGAGATCGGCCATGTTCCCTGATCAACACATGTGCTTCTTGAACACTTGCTTTTATACTAGGAAAAGCATTGGTCAGCATGAAACCTAGGGTTTATCTGAGGAGGCGACGCACGAGATTCCAAAAACCTACGGGCAAAGCAGCTTGGCTCGAGGGCAACGATGGTGGGGATGTTAAACTCGATGCAGAGATGATGCCATTCATTAAGCTGCAGGCTACAGAAATCTCAAACCTTAAAACCCAAGTCGTGGCAGTCTCCCTGCTGCAACGGTGGGGTTCACTCCCAAGTTGAATTATGTGCGTGCTTCCACATTCTCGCTCTCCTGAGCGTGATCAGAGAGAGGAACACAGAGAAAGAGAAAGCGCTCAATGCAGAAGTTCCTCAGAGCTGTGCTGCAAGCCTGAAAAGAAGCCTTTTTTTTTTTTTTTTTGCTTTCTGCTTTTGCTTTTCTTCACCTGGTCTGGAATTGAAACTGAAAGGGGAAAAGAAGCCATGCATTTTGCGCAAGCTTTGGGACATTCGAGTAGGCGATAAAAGATCAAACATTCGCAAACACGAACTAATCATTCCTGCCGCTTCGTTTATGATTGCCACCAAAACGGCAGCAACTCCATGTTGCATGCACCCCTCACAATGCCATCTCATGCTCAACAATATGTGCTTGGCTGTAGATGATTCAGGAGACGAGACGAGACGAGACGAGACGGCACACGAGGACGGCGAGGGGGGGTCAATTCTAAGCGAGCTTTTTCGCCTTCTTTTTCCGGGTTCACGAACAAGACGCCACTGAGGGCACAAACTTTATGATTGATCCCTAATGGAGATGGATGAATTGACCTGGATGTGAGATGAACAAGAGGAAAATATGGAGTTGAGCTTTCGTCTCCATCAACATGGAATGATATGTGATGGGACCTCTATTTTATTGATGAGACCGCAACATCAAACAAATATAACCCATCAATTATCCTTTACAAGCTGATGTCTGAGCAAGTTTAGTTAGATATGAGATTTTGTAGTATAGTCTTCGAGATGAATGGCAGCTTCAACTGAGGAGACTCGTCGCATCGAATGCCCCACGACGACAAGGCTGCGTCATGCTTCCAAAGTTTCAGATTCTCCATTATCCATGTCGATTTCAGATTTAAAAATAAAAAGACATAAAGCAGTAAAAAACAAACTATGTTTGATCGACAAGCTCTAATTCGTTGCGATGAGTAGAGAAAATGAACTAAAAACTAATATTTAATATAAAAAAGAAGAAACTAATCTCGATCAAGAACTAAAGGAAATTACAGGTTTCATCCCCTACAATTTATTTTTTTATTTTTATTTTTGCTACAATAGAGCATGATGCTAAATAAAACTTGGTGATTATGTATCATAAAGCTTCAGTCAGATAAGCTGTTCGAACGACGCTCTCCAGGTATCGTGAGACATCATAGTATTGTAGATTATAGCCACATCCTACGCTCAAATCCAGCCTACGTCACTTACCTATTAAAATAAAATAAGAAACAAGTCAATTGATGTCTTAGCATCATATAATCCAAGAAACAACAAACAGTAATAATAAAATTTCCTTCAGTAAGTTCTAACAGTTAATGTTAGAGCAGTAAGAGAGAATCTCGTGATGTGTTGACCTACAATGATGACATAAATGGCGTATCAGAGAAAATTGAAGAGATAAATAACATCATGATCGACAGGGTATGAAGCAATTTTCCAGAGTCCAGTTTTGATCCTAAGCCCAAGTCCTTTAGGATAGAAACTACCAGCGACGAAGTCTTTAAGAGCCAGAGGCAACATGTACTTGAACATTATAGCATAATAACAACAACAACAACAACAAAAAAAAGGACGTTCTCTTATAGGAAAATGTTTGTGAGTGAAAATTCACAACACAACTCGGATGTTCCTTGATGGAGACAAGCACTTCAAAATAAAGTGGATTTGGAAGACCATGTTCATACAACAAGCAAGCGCATTATAAATCAGCCGCAGCATAATCTGTCAAATATACTAGCATGCATGGATTGATGTAACCATTTGTATCAACATAGAGTGCCATACACACAAAACACACATTATAGCATAAGAACAACAACAACAACAAAAGGACGTTCCCTTATAGGAAAATGTTTGTGAGTGAAAATTCACAACACAACTCGGATGTTCCTTGATGGAGACAAGCACTTCAAAATAAAGTGGATTTGGAAGACCATGTTTACACAACAAGCAAGCGCAATATAAATCATCCGCAGCATAATCTGTCAAATATACTAGAATGCATGGATTGAAGTAACCATTTGTATCAACATAGATTGCCATACACACAAAAAAAAAATCATAGAAAATGATGCATGCCCCATGGGTGTATCCATCAGTCCTCTCCTCCAATCATCCTTTTTATTAACCTAATTGAAGGTTAGGAATATAAGATTCCTAAATCTGGAAATAATCATCGTCTTCTCTAGTAGTGAAGATATATAGCTGTTGTTTGTGCAATTATTTAGAGCTTCAATAGTCATACTTTTGTTTTGTTTATACCCTTAGTTCCAGTAAAAACTTGTAAATATACTATGTCAATTTCTGTTGATCCGTAAAGATTTAAGCTTCTCCACAGATTTCTGTCAGATATAAAAAAGTCTGAAAAATCCAGACCATTAGTCCAATATCTATTAGTTCAATGTCAAACTTGAACTACACTTTGATGTAGAAAATTGCATCTTACTGGTGTTAGTAATGTCTCAAATCCTAGTATATTTTGTGAAAACAAAAGAAAAAGAACAATCAAAATCAAGCAAATGCGGCCTCTGACCAGATCAATCTGACATGCAACAAACCCAACACCAACTCCCCTACTCCCTAGTAAATCATGCTGAAGTGGTACAGATTGCATATTATAGCATTCCTAATATAAATCACAAATGGTTACAGAATATAATAAATTTCAGACTGCTATTAACATTTATCTTATCACATTCTGCTTCCAGAACTGCCTGGTGTTGGCTCTGTAAAATGCCAACTCATATTTAAATTGCCATACACTCATTACACTTTTCTGGTCATTTAAATTGCCATACACTCATTACACTTTTCCGGTTGACACTGCATCTATTGATAAATGATTATTATAAATAATATGCACTGAGGAAGAACAGAATCTACATGACCATCACCATATTGTTTAGCGCTTAATGTTTAATTTATTTTGCTGATGTTATTATTACCTCATCAAATTTTAGGCAGATTGATTGTCACCAAAAGGGTGTTAAATGTTTAGCCTACTGAATCCTAAGGTAAGCCGAATCAAGGAAAGGGAAGACTGAATCAGATGACTTAACTGAGTTGGTTTAGGATGAAATCAGGATAATTCTGAGACAAGCTTCGACAGGCTTAAGATCAGTCAACTGTACTAGTTGTTGGCTTCAGTAACCAATAGAATTCTCACATAGATTGTACGAGGCTGATAGAAAACAAAATAAGTAATTGCTATGAGTAAAAAAGACTAAGCAACTGCTAGAGTTCTCACTCCATAGAAGGTTCCACATTTGCAGAAGACAGATCTATGCAAGTTCTATCGGAGAATGAACAATCAAGTCAATAAGTTCTTACCCCAGCCCTCTATCACCTCCATCGCAACCTTAAGGTTAAAATTTCGAAATCTTAGGTCGTACAAGGAAATTACAAAAGACACAGGCAAACAACATTACCCTTTCACGATGAAAAATATAACCATCTTAGCAGATCGAACCCCATTGTCAGGATGCCAATTGCAAAAACAAAATATTCTTCCTAAGCAATTTTATAAGGATGTAAGATTGTAAACATAAAAAACCAGTGAATTACTATGTATAGCTTAAACAAGAATAGCAGTTCAATGCAAAAACGAATAAAACAAAAAAAGGACATACCAATCAGCATTTACTTTGCACCACAATTATCGCCTCCTTCAACTTGTGATTTCTCTCTACTTCAAGGTGTCTCCATTTGTACAGCAGTAGTCTCCATTACTGTCATCAGATGCACGAAACAGAAGATGATCATGCACAGGCATGTTGCTCCCAGAGCCTCCCATGACACAAGGGTAGTAGGTCATAAGTGTTGGTATCCACCTTGGATCATTCGAAGGGCTCACAAATTGGTATCCATATAGAGTAATACCACATGAACCAGGTCCACAATATCCATGTGTTGCATGATAACAGCCTTGATAGGTGTCATAAATCGGCCACCTTTGACCTCTACCACCTCTAATGCTTGAACTAAGATAATTGTTGTTATTTCTGTTATTGGTATAATTATTATCATTCTTGGGTATTGCTACCTTGACATCTACAGATTTCCCTTTCAGCTCATGGTAGTTGTTCTTCAATACCATTGCTACAGAGTCTTCAGAGGAAAATGTGACAAAACCAAAACCCCTTGGCCGTCGAGTTATATTATTGTACATCACCACAGCGTCGATGACAGAACCAAAGTTCTCAAAATAATTCTTGAGTTCATGTTGATTGATGCTGTCAGGTAAACCTCCTATAAAGATCTTCTTTGGGTTAGTGATACTGCCATTGTTAAAAAAACTGTAACTGCTGGTATTGCTGGACTCCCCTGCAGGATGGCACGACGGAATAGCTCTTTTTACATCAACCTAAAAATGACACAGAAAACCCAAGAGACAACACAATTAAGGATGCTTTTGTAATTACTCTTTCTAAAAACCAACTGTTCAATTAGACAAAATTGAACTTGATGTTAAGATGAAGCAAGGATAAAAGCAAAGATATACTGCCGAAAAAACAGTAATTAATTACTTTCTGTTCTGAACTAACGGAGGAAAAAAGAATCTTCTTTGACTTTTCTTGGGTAATCAAATTTGCGTGAATAATCCTCTATCAACTTGCAAATTGCACAATAAATATGAACACCATGATCTTTTCTAGTTTCCTTCCGCATTAAATGAGGCACAGTTCAACGATATCTATGAAAAATTACCAAGAAACATACTCAAATTGCAGTTAAGAGAACACCCTTTTCCCCAGCAGTACGTTGTAAAACCCAATTCAGCCATAGTAAGTAAATAAAAGATTTGTATTTCACGACGCAGAAGAACACCACCAAGTAGAAACGGAGGAAAAGGAAAGGAAGGGTGGGTGTGTCGGGATACGAACCGTCTTTCCTTCGATGACATGCATCGCCTCCTTGAGCGCGCTCTCGGCATCATCCGGATTGACGAACCGAACGAAGCCGAACCCCCTCGAGTTGCCCGTGACGCGGTGCCGTATCACGGTCACCTCCCTCAACTCGCCATACTCAGCGAAGTGTTCCACCAGCAACGCCTCCCCCGTTTCCGATGAGATGCCGCCGACGAAAAGCTTCCCCTGCACCGTCAACGCCGCCGACGACCAGGAAAGCCCAGAGGCGACCTCTACCGGCGGAGACGACGACGGCAGTGACACCAATTCTTCTTGTCTGCACGGGCAATGCTTGCTCGATTCTGGCCCCGGCGACAACGAGGGCCCAGCGGAGACCTTCCTCGGCGGACACGACGACGACAATGGCTCCATCGCTCGCGACCGCACCGGGCTGGGGTTTGTTCGCTCGATCCTCCACATTAAATAGATGAAGTGTAACAGAATATTTTGCTATCTGAAACAGAATCTATAATATAATATTACGTATAACATAATATTCATATTATACGTAAAAAAATTTATGAAAATTATTTGACGATCGCTTATTCATGATAATAAATTAATTGTTAGGATAATATTATGAAGCCCCAAGTCTTATACATTGAATTATAATATAATTATTATGTCAATAAAAACAAAAATAATATGTGTACATTATCTTTGATATGATTTATGATGATTATTTTTCATAAATATAATAAATGATATACTCATATTTTTAATTTATAAAATTAAAATATATACTTTTTAAAATATATTATTTTTAAAATATATTATTTTTAATATTCTATTAAATATTAGCTGAGCATGCATAAGTATTAAAATATATTAGCAGACTTTGACATGAGATTAATTTATCTTAATATTTAGGGTAAAGTAGGAATATTTCTATTCAACGATTAATATTTGAGATGAAAAATATCTTAAATTTTTATATATATTAAAATATTCAATTATATATGATGTTATGATATGATTGATGCCATAAAAATATATTAATCTTGATTATTTTTTAGATTAGATACTTGAAGTTTATAGGGTTAGAATCTTCATTTAAAAAGAAGAATATAATGCTTTTATGTTTTTGAGGACATATTTATAAATATAAATATTATAGGGACTAAATTATAAAAATTATAAAAAAAATGATGTGATGAACTATTAGTTAAAATATGATGTGACGAACTATCTGACCTATGATTTAGAATTAATAACGATAGTGTTTGCCTTAAAAAATATTATCTTTATGGTGAGAAATATGAAAAATATACTGATCATAAGAGTTTGAAGTATTTATTTACTCAAAAGATCTAAATATCTAAATATGATGTAGAGGAGAATGTTCTAAGTTAGCAAAAGATTATAATTGTGTAATCAATTACCATCGTAGGAAAACAATTGTAGTTGCTGATACATCGAGTAGAAAATCAACCAATTTAGTTACCTCACACATCTACCAACACATTACCTCATATGATATCATGCAACGACTCCTCATCGCTCACTCGTTTCGTTGAGTTTTATGGAGTTATTGTCTTGAAGTACTCTTCCTCAATATATGTGATCTATTGTACATAATTCTCTCTCTAGAGAGCTAGGACTTAACCCTCTTAGATATCTATCTCGTTAGAGCAACTTCTCTCTTCGCATCCTTCCCTCTGGAAGTTTTGAAGTCTACTATCCCCCTAGACTACTCCGCCTTGCCGAACAAACTTTGCATTATTTTGCCCCTGTTGCACCCCTCAAGGCCTAATAACATACTGAACATATTGCACATGTCAGCCTCCTATATATGTATCTTTCTCATGGTGAAGAGAAAGTTTTAATGCTTCATGACATCATGTTTTGATCGCCTTGGGATGGTCATGAATATTCTATCGTCTATATACAAACTCTTACATGAGTATTAAATTATTCGAGTTAGTAATTCTCTCACCTATGAGAGCTTTGCATAACTCTTTCGATTGCTAAGCAATCCATCCAATTTTACATGGTCTCATCCTTTACCAAACGCCTCACTTGCCTTGAGCACCATCAAGTTTGGTTGCTAACATTGAGCCATAGCTCAAACTTAGCCATCTCAACTTTTATGCGCTATGCATTCTTCCCAACTTGCTTGTCCTTGTGATGCCTCTCGCACGAAAGATTGGTTATTCCTTTGAATGTCAATCTCAGATACTCACTCCTCCGAGCGACTCCTTTCCCTATATTTCAATGCTCGCTTCTCTAAATGATCGCACATGTTGGCTACCCTCAACACAGCCCCGTTAGGTCCCCTACATTTGCATGCTAAGTATTTCTATATATGCTTGTCTCGCTTTGATACCAAACGTCACAAACTTAATTGAGTTTATCTAGGTCGTGCGTCACCCTCGCATGTCCATCCGTAAAGGTCAACATTCTCGAAACCTTCTATGGTATCTTAGGACCTACAAAAGAGAAATCGGGTTAGAGAAAGCATTTCAATCGGGATTCACAAGCAATAATTTCAACAAATACTATATAATCAATGTAAATTATAAACATAGATTTCGTAAACTCTAAATGATCACACAATAAAAGGTCCAAGATGGCCCACTACAAACTAAAATGGCCACAAGTGCCCATATGATATAACTTTTGTTTACAAGCAAAAAATAGCTACCAAAGCTAACCAAAATAGGGCTGTCAAGCCTACGACCAACCCTCTCCATGCTATGCAACGTGCTAGTTACAAGTGCCCTACAAGCCAATCACGTAAGTGATGACACATGTGATACGTTGTATAATCTTTTTTTTTATTATTATTATGATATTTTATTACTTTATATTGATGATAAATATATATTGTGATGTCTCTGGATTTGTAAAATGAGAATTGAATTATGATGAGATCATAATAATGAGACCAATTCACTTATAAACACAGACCATAAATATTTTCGGTCATAGGTTACTCAAGAGGGACATCAAGATAACCGGACAGACCGATATGTTATATACCCATGCATATGATGGAGACAACTGGTCTCATAGCTGCTTGTGTGGGGATAGTAGGGATATAGTGCATGTGCTCATTAGAGAATGAGTTCACTGAATAATCCGCTTACAAAATGTTAGATAGTTAATGATACCTTATTGTAAGACAGTGATTCCATAATCTCTATTGTGCATTTAGTCCTTAGACTTGAGACATCAATGATACCTTATTTGAGTACTTTATTCTTTGATACCATGCTTATATATTTAGAAGTTCTAAATCTAGTGCAAACGGTCATTGAAAATGACAGCTAACCTTACGAAGGTAATTGGATGTCAATAGATGATCATTTACTCTTGGTATCATGAGAGAAATATCTTGTGTGTTCTCACTCGGGTAAATCTCTAGCTAGGATCAATCGAATCGTAATAAATTTGATAAGCATGAGATTCAGATTGAGAGAAAAGTTCTCTAGGAGAATCCGATTTGAGTGAGACTTTGATAGATTTTGTATAAGCTTGACAACACCATGCTCGATATACGATCTCTGGGATATTAGATGAATAAAGGACTATAGATATATAATAATTGAGGACAGACAAGTCCAATGAATTAGATCCCCCATACCATTTTGGGACTATGACGTAGTGGCCTGGTACATCCATAGTCGATGAGTTAAGTGAATTCATTAAGCCAGAAGGAGTTCTGAAAGATATAGGTCATGGCTAGCTTGGTATTAGGCCTAGAGGGTCACATATATGTGGTGGACAACGTGACGAATATAGGATCGGATATGGGATATACGATAAGCCCCTATTTTAATAGATCCTTGGGAGAGACTCAATAAAGCTTAGAATGATTACTGGATAAGGATCTAATATCTATTAAGCTAGGGGTTATTGGATGGAGATCAAATATCCAAAAGAAAAGATCCATTAGGGTTAGTTAAAGAAGGCTCTCTATAAGTAGGAGTTAAGACTAAAATGGATCATAGGTAAGACCCTTATTATCGCTACCTCTTTCATCTCCTCCCTACCCCTTCCTCTAATTAACTACTCTCTCTCTCTCTGGTGTGAAAGGATAGCAAAAGGGATTGATCCCTCCTTGGTTGTGGTGTGGTGGTGCGTGAATGCGAAGAGATGCGTCATCACTATATTTGCTGTGTGGATCATCGCCAGAGAGGAGTTTATGAGAACTTCATCTACGGATCAGGATTTATGTGGATCATCGCCAGAGAGGAGTTTATGAGAGCTCCTTCATCTACGGATCAGGATTTGCAGATTTAGAGATATACAATCTCCCTTATGTGACATCGTCTCAATCACTTTATATAGTTAATGCAGTTTTATTGCTTCGAGTTTTACGCTCCCGATCTTGTATAATGATTCAATAAGATTGATTGAGAAACTAGTTTTATTTTATTTTATTTTCTACTAAGCACGTGATGCTCCCTAGTGTTTTCCAACACTGACATATATTAGCATTACATTAAACACCCAATTTACAATGATAGTACATTATGGGAGTGTATATATATATTATGACGTACAATGTATAATTATACGTATAGATTATGATTACGTGTTGTGTGAGAATACACGTATATATTATAAAACGAGGTACATAAGTTTTATGAATAGCTATGTTTTCTACATGTGCATATTAGTATTTTAAATTATTTTGATAAAAAATTTTATGCTATAATCTATGCTCACCTGATTAAAGCTATGTAGACTTATGCTTACTAAGTAAATTACTCATTATCAAGTAAGGATATAAGCACATCACCCAAGTGATTGGGTTAAGCATGTGCAATCCCATGCCAGCGCAAAAATGAATGATAACCTGTAGATAATTTGTGTATAAAAATTTTGGACATATTATGTCATGCTGGCATATTATATTTAGTTTTTTCTTTTGATTAAATGTTATAGATTTTGGACCTGCAGAAAATTCTATCATTTTGTTTAGTACATTAACATATTTTATTTTTAAGATAGCATATTTTTCGTTGCGGATGAACTATGAGTGGGGTGATAATTTTGTAAGAGATTCATAGATGACTAAATAATAGTCTTATATTACTGATGACCAGAAGAATCAATCGACATATATTAGATTTAGCCCACAGCCTAAAAAGCTTAAGCTGAAGTCGTTGAGTTCATCTAGATGCCTATCTATCGAGATTAATAAAAAAAAAATTCTTAAATATTGACATTTTTTTTTTAGACCCCCACTAACATGTTGATGTGCAATGTGTAGATTTGGACGAGAAGTTGTAAACCATAACTTTTACAAACCGGTTCTCGTAGAACAGCACAGACTCTGTGATACCGAGCTAGTTTAAGTACCATTGGGTGCTTGCTCTCAAATCAATGGTCAATCTACTTTGTAGATTCACATACACATACATATGAGAAGAATAGAGGATTGCCAATCAGTTCTTTTACATTGTAAAATACTTTTAATCAAATAAGTTTTGTTTATAACAAAAACTTGTTTTATAATTTTATAATTTCTCACTAGCGTTCTAGAATTAAATTATACACGAACAAGTACATACTGCATTTTGGTGGGTGCGGTGGTGGGAGAAACGAATACTAGGTTTGCAATGTACCATAAAAGATTTACGAGATTAAACACAAAAATAATCAAGCTTGTTCAAATGACACCAGCACAAAAAATGTGCTGGTAGATATAAATAAAGGATCATTTATCATAATGGTAGATATAAATGTGCAATAAAACAAAAAATGAAGCTCCATATTTAAAGTGGTTGCCTCCCTATTAGAATTATAGTAGCTATATATATATATATATATATATATATATATATATAATATTAAAGACAAAGTAATGCCATAATGAGATAAATTTACATGTCTGAACCAAAGTTTGTCTTTCTCAATGTCAACAACAGTTTTTCCTTCAATATCTATATTTCAATATTTTTGAAATTACAGGTTTCATTCCCTACTCTTTTTTGAGATTTTTTTTTTTTTGCCACAATAGAGCATGATGCTAAATAAAACATGGTGATTATGTATCATAAAGCTTCAATCTGTTCGAACAGTACTCTCTGGGTATCGGGAGACATTATTGTATTATAGATTATAGCCACATCCTACGCTGAAATCAAGTCTTCGTCACTTACCTATTAAAATAAAAAAAATAAAACATGTCAATTGATGTCCTAACTTCATATAACCAAGAAACAACAAACAGTAACAATAAAATTTCCTTCAGTAAATTCTAACAGCTAATGTTAGAGCAGTAAGAGAGAATCTCGTGATGTGTTGACCTACAATGATGACATAAATGACGTATCAGCGAAAATTGAAGAGATAAATAACATGATCAACAGGGTATGAAGCAATTTTCCAGAGTCCAGTTTTGATCCTAAGCCGAAGTCCTTTAGGAAAGAAACTACCAGCAATGAAGTCCTTAAGAGCCAGAGGCAAAATGTACTTGAACATTATAGCATAAGAACAACAACAACAACAAAAGGACGTTCCCTTATAGGAAAATGTTTGTGAGTGAAAATTCACAACACAACTCGGATGTTCCTTGATGGAGACAAGCACTTCAAAATAAAGTGGATTTGGAAGACCATGTTTACACAACAAGCAAGCGCAATATAAATCATCCGCAGCATAATCTGTCAAATATACTAGAATGCATGGATTGAAGTAACCATTTGTATCAACATAGATTGCCATACACACAAAAAAAAAATCATAGAAAATGATGCATGTCCCATGGGTGTATCCATCAGTCCTCTCCTCCAATCATCCTTTTTATTAACCTAATTGAAGGTTAGGAATATAAGATTCCTAAATCTGGAAATAATCATCGTCTTCTCTATTAGTGAAGATATATAGCTGTTGTTTGTGCAATTATTTAGAGCTTCAATAGTCATACTTTTGTTTTGTTTATACCCTTAGTTCAAGTAAAAGCTTGTAAATATACTATGTCAATTTCTGTTGATCCGTAAAGATTTAAGCTTCTCCACAGATTTCTGTCAGATATAAAAAAGTCTGAAAAATCCAGACCATTAGTCCAATATCTATTAGTTCAATGTCAAACTTGAACTACACTTTGATGTAGAAAATTGCATCTTACTGGTGTTAGTAATGTCTCAAATCCTAGTATATTTTGTGAAAACAAAAGAAAAAGAAGAATCAAAATCAAGCAAATGCAGCCTCTGACCAGATCAATCTGACATGCAACAAACCCAACACCAACTCCCCTACTCCCTAGTAAATCATGCTGAAGTGGTACAGATTGCATATTATAGCATTCCTAATATAAATCACAAATGGTTACAGAATATAATAAATTTCAGACTGCTATTAACATTTATCTTATCACGTTCTGCTTCCAGAACTGCCTGGTGTTGGCTCTGTAAAATGCCAACTCATATTTAAATTGCCATACACTCATTACACTTTTCTGGTCGACACGGCATCTATTGATAAATGATCATTATAAAGAATATGCACTGAGGAAGAACAGAATCTACATGATCATCCCCATATTGTTTAGTACTTAATGTTTAATTTATTTTGCTGATGTTATTCTTACCTCATCAAATTTTAGGCAGATTGATTGTCACCAAAAGGGTGTTAAATGTTTAGCCTACTGAATCCTAAGGTAAGCCGAATCAAGGAAAGGGAAGACTGAATCAGATGACTTAACTGAGTTGGTTTAGGATGAAATCAGGATAATTCTGAGACAAGCTTCGACAGGCTTAAGATCAGTCAACTGTACTAGTTGTTGGCTTCAGTAACCAATAGAATTCTCACATAGATTGTACGAGGCTGATAGAAAACAAAATAAGTAATTGCTATGAGTAAAAAAGACTAAGCAACTGCTAGAGTTCTCACTCCATAGAAGGTTCCACATTTGCAGAAGACAGATCTATGCAAGTTCTATCGGAGAATGAACAATCAAGTCAATAAGTTCTTACCCCAGCCCTCTATCACCTCCATCGCAACCTTAAGGTTAAAATTTCGAAATCTTAGGTCGTACAAGGAAATTACAAAAGACACAGGCAAACAACATTACCCTTTCACGATGAAAAATATAACCATCTTAGCAGATCGAACCCCATTGTCAGGATGCCAATTGCAAAAACAAAATATTCTTCCTAAGCAATTTTATAAGGATGTAAGATTGTAAACATAAAAAACCAGTGAATTACTATGTATAGCTTAAACAAGAATAGCAGTTCAATGCAAAAACGAATAAAACAAAAAAAGGACATACCAATCAGCATTTACTTTGCACCACAATTATCGCCTCCTTCAACTTGTGATTTCTCTCTACTTCAAGGTGTCTCCATTTGTACAGCAGTAGTCTCCATTACTGTCATCAGATGCACGAAACAGAAGATGATCATGCACAGGCATGTTGCTCCCAGAGCCTCCCATGACACAAGGGTAGTAGGTCATAAGTGTTGGTATCCACCTTGGATCATTCGAAGGGCTCACAAATTGGTATCCATATAGAGTAATACCACATGAACCAGGTCCACAATATCCATGTGTTGCATGATAACAGCCTTGATAGGTGTCATAAATCGGCCACCTTTGACCTCTACCACCTCTAATGCTTGAACTAAGATAATTGTTGTTATTTCTGTTATTGGTATAATTATTATCATTCTTGGGTATTGCTACCTTGACATCTACAGATTTCCCTTTCAGCTCATGGTAGTTGTTCTTCAATACCATTGCTACAGAGTCTTCAGAGGAAAATGTGACAAAACCAAAACCCCTTGGCCGTCGAGTTATATTATTGTACATCACCACAGCGTCGATGACAGAACCAAAGTTCTCAAAATAATTCTTGAGTTCATGTTGATTGATGCTGTCAGGTAAACCTCCTATAAAGATCTTCTTTGGGTTGGTGATACTGCCATTGTTAAAAAAACTGTAACTGCTGGTATTGCTGGACTCCCCTGCAGGATGGCACGACGGAATAGCTCTTTTTACATCAACCTAAAAATGACACAGAAAACCCAAGAGACAACACAATTAAGGATACTTTTGTAATTACTCTTTCTAAAAACCAACTGTTCAATTAGACAAAATTGAACTTGATGTTAAGATGAAGCAAGGATAAAAGCAAAGATATACTGCCGAAAAAACAGTAATTAATTACTTTCTGTTCTGAACTAACGGAGGAAAAAAGAATCTTCTTTGACTTTTCTTGGGTAATCAAATTTGCGTGAATAATCCTCTATCAACTTGCAAATTGCACAATAAATATGAACACCATGATCTTTTCTCGTTTCCTTCTGCATTGAATGAGGCACGGTTCAACGATATCTTTGAAAAATTACCAAGAAACATTCTCAAATTGCAGTTAAGAGAACACCCTTTTCCCCAGCAGTACGTTCTAAAACCCAATTTAGCCATAGTAAGTAAATAAAAGATTTGTATTTCACGACGCAGAAGAACACCACCAAGTAGAAACGGAGGAAAAGGAAAGGAAGGGTGGGTGTGTCGGGATACGAACCGTCTTTCCATCGATGACATGCATCGCCTCCTTGAGCGCGCTCTCGGCATCATCCGGATTGACGAACCGAACGAAGCCGAACCCCCTCGAGTTGCCCGTGACGCGGTCCCGTATCACGGTCACCTCCCTCAACTCGCCATACTCAGCGAAGTGCTCCACCAGCAACGCCTCCCCCGTTTCCGATGAGATGCCGCCGACGAAAAGCTTCCCCTGCACCGTCAACGCCGCCGACGACGGGGAAAGCCCAGAGGCGACCTCTACCGGCGGAGACGACGACGGCAGTGACACCAATTCTTCTTGTCTGCCCGGGCAATGCTCGCTCGATTCTGGCCCCGACGACAAGGAGGGCCCAGCGGCGACCTCCCTCGGCGGACACGACGACGACAACGGCTCCATCGCTCGCGACCGCACCGGGCTGGGGTTTGTTCGCTCGATCTTGCACGCAAATAGATCCAGTGAAAGCAGGCATCATTAAATAGAGGAAGTGAACGAAGCAGAATCCGACTCAAACTCTTCCTTATCTGTTTTTGCAACTTAATTCAAAAAAATTATTTGTTTATACTTTAAAAAAATATATGTTTGTTGATATTGAATTTTAATGTGTAACTATAAAAATTGATGTTTATAATTTTAAAAATAGATGTATAACTACAAAAAAAAAATTTAATTAAATAAATTATGGTTCACAGTTGTCGAGTCTAAAACTAACTGTTTAACCACCACACCACACCACACGCGCTATGAATGTTATAATTCATTTTTTATTTTTATAAAATTAATATGATAAATTTTATAATTTGGTTTCCTAATCTAATATTTTTTTATAATTTTTATACTAATAACCAAAGATTAAGATTCCCATCTAAATCATATGAGATTCAAAATACTTTTTTTTATTTTCAAGAAAAATCTTCACATTTTTTGCTGTATTTTTTTTGAATATTTTTTTCTTTTCACTAATTGATTTCGATTGAACAATAATATATATATATATTTATATTTATATTTATATTTATATTTATATTTATAAATAGAGAGAGAGAGAGAGATAACATTGACGATATAATGAAAAATTCTGAAGATAAGATGAGATCAAAGAATTAATGATCGATTATATGATTAGGTAAGAAATTAGATTAAGAGGGACTTTTGTCATCCTGTATTACCAAATAATTCATAGAATCTTTGTGAGGATATCATCAATTAGATTTGAATATCATATAAATATATAGAAATATGAACTCGAGGCCTTTGTATCATATTCTTCCCTAACTTGCTCATCAAATGTCTTAATTAGATATTTATCCTGAACAAATAAAGAGAAGTAAGTATATAATTCAAACAAATAACTTGTTCTGATACCATAATAAATATTTTTAATTAGATAATCATTTATCCTAAGAAGTTTATGCCATATCCACAATAATCTAAATTCTAGTAATTGCAACACTGGAGGAGAGATTTTATTTTATTTTTTGTTACTTCTCCAATCCTATAAATAAACATCTTCATTGTCCATGCCAAAAACTTCAATGAATCTTGCACCATAAAATTGCATTAATTTAATAATTAAGTTTTGGCACCCTATACTCATGATGGAACAGTAGCATTTTTTAAAAATAAAAAAGAAAAATCATTCTTCACCTCTTTCTTCTCATTGCAATTATTTAATCTTTTACCCCTTTTTTTGGTTAAATTGTTAATTTATTCTTGTTTGAGATGTTTTTAGTTAGTCTTTGATTTGCAGAAGAGACAGTGACAAGCTTGAAGAAGGTGGTGTTCTTTGAAGCTAACCAGCTGATTTGCTCTACCAAAGTTTTGTCCTTTATTTTGTTTTGATCGCTCAACACTTGTTTAAGATTACACTCTCTTGTGAGAATAAATACAGAAGAAATCTGGATGAGCAACAGAGAATCAACTGATGTTCCGGCACTGACATTGGATCAGCCGTTTGAGGGAGGAGACTTGAGAGAAGACAGAAATAGAGTTCAACAATCAAGATTTCTTTTTCTGGTTGTCATCAGATGTCTGTTGGACTCTTGCGTGCTTATGCATGCCATAGTTTTATGCTTTGTTGGTGTCAGTCTTTGTTTAGTTTTCTGCTTCTTCAGTGTGATGAGGATGAAATGGTAGCTTTGAGGACTTTTGATCGCAATTGATTCGGTTTCCTGGATTCTGAGTGGACCAAGTTTCATGATGCTGACTGTTTGTCTACTAGTGTTGATAAACATCATTTAGACCAAGAGCTCGTAAGTTCGTCGAGTATCCCTTATCCTTATATGTGTTTTTTGAAGCTCATATGTTCCGAAAGAACAAAATTATCCCAAGTAAACTTGTCCGTTTATCGTCCAAAATGAATAATTCCTTACAAGCCTATTGGTCACACCAATGGTCGATCGACTAAATGCTCAACTGTCTTTTGAGATCAAGAAATAAAGCGCGAGCTTGGTACCACCACCATGTCCTCAGAACCTTTAAATCATAGGGTACTTCCATGGCATGGCACAACAGTGGCAATAGAAGCCCTGGTCCAAGGCATCAACATCATCATGCATCTTTCATCTATCTTATGTAATTGATATGCACATGGTCTGATGGAACCATGGACCATCCAGTGTTCGAATAACTCTGTTCCACCAACCAACCATTGCTGCACCAGTACAACATGGCACTCCAATGGAAACTCTCATGTCTCTGCCGTTCTCCTCCCTGAGCTTCATCTTTCAGCAACTTGTTTCGGTTCTTCGATCCTGCCTCTTGTTACTACAGTGATCTAATGTTGTTCGAGTCACTTTGCGGTCCTCGGTGCCACCGATTACATTGCTTTTGTTCTGACACCAGATGCTGACATTTCAGTGTCCAGCTCCAAATTTATTTATCTCTTCGTCAGGAACTACTAAATAGGCATCCTTCTGATGAACTGAAACACCAGTAAGTCTTTCTTACTATTGTCACCTAAATTTTCGATCGTAACAAAGTACATGATCTTATTTTTCTTCAACTCAGCATACAATAATAACCCTCGAGGAGGTCTCCATTTTTCACAATCGACTGGTACAAAGCAATGTGGAGGCATAGAATCAACAGCTGGAGTCAAGCAAGGATTTGTCTCTGCCTGTGGCATCATGCTTAGAGGTTTAATGTAAGCAAGTAAAATTCTTAGATGCTATTCATTAGAATCAACTCCTTGCCAGTGCACAGTGACAATGTAGAACATCAAGTACAGTTTCTTCTCTGATCTCGTCAAAGATGATGTGTTCCATCTCGATCCCAACCTCTCCTATCTCATGCTGGAAATGGCTCCACTCCTCCCTGGACTTGGAGAAGTCGAAATCAATCAACCGGGATATGTTGCCCGAACCACCTCTCTGATCCTCCCATGAAAAGATCTCCTCCTGAATGATCTCCGGACTTGAGCATCCACGAGAAGTCGAAAGCTTTCCTTCTGCCTCTTTACGGCAGTCTACTAGAAAATAGTGTGGTTCAAAGAAGTGGCATTCTGAGTAGTTGACCTGTCGAGGGTCATGGCGATTAGAGTGGAGCTGCTCTTCGAAGCCCATCAATGGAGCTTCCTTTGTCTCTTTCGAAGAATTAAAGCTTGAGATCGATGGGTCCTCATCCCCAACTGCAGAAATCAGGAGCGATAGCATGAACACGAGACCACACCAATGTATCTGAAATCTATAAGAAGGTACCCAAAAAGTAATGCAAAGGAGAAGAACTTCTTATCGACCACCTTCGTCAGAATGCAGCTCCAGGACTGACACAGGACTAAGCTGATCGGAGGAGCAGAAAGCTCTCCACTGCTCCTCCCTGTCCGGTTCAGCTCCGTCGGTGCCACCGGAACACGATAACCGGCGGAAGTCCGCTGCGTCGTCTTTGCCTTTCATCTCAAAGAACGATCCAAAGAGTCTCCATCTTCCATTGCCGGTAGCTGCAGCATCCCATCTCCAAGCTTTTCTGCTGCAGACAACTTTGTTCAGCAGACACCTGAGAAACCCAGTTCTCTTCCTCTTGAACCCATGGGTGCTAAGCCTTCTTAGCCTCCTACAAGCACCAGCAGGCCAGCACATGAACGCAGCAGCATTGGTCTTCACTGCTCTATCCGAGTATCCATGCTCCAAAAGGTACACATCCAGCAGAAAAGGCTCTTGTTGCTCTTCCAAAAGCTCAAAGAGCCTCATACCGTGATGCATAGGCTTGGGAACAGAAGCCATTTCCCTCCAGATTTACTACTACAGACTTAGAAGAAAGGTGAGAGGAATGACCTATACATCCAAAGGGAAGACAGATGGAGAGGAAGAAGAAACAAGTAACCATTCCCTGTTGTGTATGTGTGACCCAAAGAAACCAGCCAAACCTGGAAGGACTCACAAGCCTTTCAGAGCCTGGGACTGCTGTCAGATAATATGCATTAAAATCTGAACATTCTGCACCAAGCCTTGAAACAAAAGCATCATTCTCTTCTCTAAAAACCAGCTCACAGGCAGTGATTGGAAGGCTGCTGCTCTGATGAATACAGGATCACCAAATGCCCAAAACCTGGCCAAAAGAGAGTTTTGGCAAGTATCGATTGTCCCCACCTGTTCCTTTGTCCCTACCTAGTTGTTGGGTAGTAGGAGCAACCATATGTCCATGACAAGAGAGTGTGGAGTAGGAAAGATTGAACTGATTTGTTGTTGGGATTTGCGTTTGGGTGGTGGTGGTGGCTTCGCTTGGCTTGGCTTGGCTTCTCCTCCTACGCATGTCAGGGGGTGAGTCTTGTTCAAGGTCTCGATATCATTTCTCCCAGATACTACTGTTTCTGCCTTCAACCTTTCTTCATATATATTTTGAATCTCCAATCTTTCAACAAAGGTTAGAAGACGATCAATGAAGAGAATGAGCAAGGAGGTGCACGATTAGCTTGCATACTTCACTGACCGATCCTCGTGTTGGTCAACCAAAAAGTGGAGGAACAGTTAAAAAGAACTACTTGGGATAAAACACGACCCTAAAGCGGCCAACATATTGATCATCCAAGGATACCCTGAATCTGTACTTCCAAGAACAAAGTTTCCGGAAGTCATGATAGATCGAAACCTCTGCATGATGAAAGTTGTGAGACATCTTTTTTGTCAAGTTGAGCTTCTTTTCATGAGTTCACAGTGGATTCACCATTGACATGCTCAGGTGTATAGCTCATCGGATATTGAAGGGCAACGATGATTGTTGAGTTGAAATTGCTTCCGATAGCAACATCTCTCATAGCATATACCTGTGCTGCTTGGCTTCTCGAAGCTTTTGCATATCTTGAAGTTTGACATGGTGTCCACCACCAAGCAGACCATCTCAGTTCCACAAGAACTATTAATAGAAGCAAAACCCTTTGCTAATTAATGCTAGCAAGTTAATTGCTTTGTCCCCTCAAACATAGCTGGGCTAATTAATAGAAGCAAAACCCTTTGCTAATTAATAAGATCTTGGGATTGTGTGCCAAATCTTATAATCATAAAATACCAATTATGTTGAATCAATCTCTATCGGTATCAGGTTATTTGTCTTATGAAGTTTAATATCTTATGATATATTAGTCGAGTAAGTTGAGGTGTCAGCTAAGTAATACTCTCATGTCGAAAAATATTATATATTATATTTTTTTTAATGGGTGAAAATACTACTGAATTCAAGTAAGATGATCAGAAGTTATATTGCACATTAAATTAATTCATTACCCCTTAATGACTGTATTAGAGACGTTCTTTCGATACGGTTGCTCGTTAATCCTGCGGCAACACGCCCCCCCACGTCACGAACTCAGAAGCGTGTCGTCACTATCATTAGGAGAACTGCTTCGGGTCGTGACTTAAGTGGCGACCAAAGACATCACGCACATCAACCGGAACAGGAAGAAACGTCGAGGTGGGCAGGGCGGCGGAAACGGTGCTTCGAGGCCGTAACGACGGTGGGTTAATCGAGTCATCGGAACTCTTGCGACTTTTGCTACGAGACGAGCCATGAAATGTGATCGAGAAGGGTTTCATATCAGAACCAACTTTAATCACATCAATAAGCTAGACTGGTCTCTAAACTGCCAAAAATGTCGACTTCAAGTGGAAAATGGACATTGCTTTCACCACCATCGAAGACAAACATGGTGCCCAGTAGCTCAATTTACAATTTGGCATGCTCCTCTTCTTTCGACGTGGCAATCGCGATGGCCGATCAACAAAATACCAAAGTTGGATTGTGAAGCAATCCATTCAACAATAATTTATTATTATTATTATAATATCACCAGATAGAACTGAGTAATTGTTGTCCGCCAAGACGTATGATCGACAACCACCCAACGCGGGGATGGCCTTCCCGGCCGGGGAGGTCGCTCTGCTGCGTCGGGTGGCACGGGGATCAGCCACTGCGGCGAAAGAGTGAGGTGGGCTTCGTTCATGCGGGGTCCAAGCGAGGCTACAGTTTCTATGGGACCCACGTCGTTTAGCCAACGGGAAGCCGCTCTACCTCGTTACGGCACCGGCCACCTCCAGCGTGAGAGTAAGTTGTGCTCGTCGATGCGGGCCCCGTCGTTGACTTCCAGCATTAAGCAAAAAAAAGAAAAAACAAAGTCCGTCAAGTACGTCGACGGTCCACTCGTGATGTGATTTTGGCGCTTCACTTCGGCTTAATGGCGATATGATTTGATTTCTAGGAACACGAGGAGGAGTAGGTAAATTAAATTTAGTGGAAGCAACTCTCATCGTTCCTTGAGAAGGGAAGACATCGCCCTTTGCTAGCCACTGAAGAAGAAAAAGAACCGGGAAATCGATGCCGGCTCCCCATGCAAATACTTCATCGTACGGCTTAGACAATCAACGATGCCCAAGCTAGCTCGTAGTGGGCGCCGAGAGGAGGCGGCGCAACCAGGCGGTGGAACTGGCGGAGGGCCACCTCGCGGCGGAGATCCGCGAGCCGCCGGCACAGCGCGGAGGCCTCGGCGCGGAGGCGGTCGTTGTCCTGTCGGAGAAGGAGACAGCGGCGAGCGAGGCCGCCGAGGCGGTCCGCTAGCTCGTGGTTCTGGGACCGGAGTCGGCCCGCCTGGCCGCGGAGTTCCTCTAGGTGGCGTTGCTTCCGCGCTCGGGAGCGGCGGGCGGACTCGCGGTTGGAGATCATGCGGCGGAGCCGCCGCCGCTCGTCCGGGGAGACGGCCGATAGGTTCTGCTCGGGCTCCGCTGGACCAGACCACGATGGCCGGATGCCGACGAGCACGGACGCTTGGTTTACGAGCGGCAGCATCGTGATCTCGGCAACCGACGGGTGCTAACAACAGCGGCAAGAGGAGAGGAGAGAGAGAACGAGCGAGAAAAGGGAAGAAAGGCAGATGCGTGGGTCGGGATTTAAAGGCCAAGGATGGTGACCCAGATCCGGGTCCCACAGGATTGGTGCAGGGAATGTGACGTGGTGGGCGGTGGGTGGGGCTGAGTACTGACGCGAGTGCCATTCGCATGTCAGGATGCGCACGGTGGGTTACGGGGACGGTTTTAGCGCGTCGTGATTCGTGAGTCTTGGGTAAGAAGGGCTCGGATGCGACCGACGGCTAAGTAAAAGCAATAAGCACCAAATTTTGACTACGTAATAGCCGAGAAAGTAAGCTTGCTTATGTTACTCTAATATCTTTCTATTTTCCAAAATGATCTATAGATCATCCGACGACTATGTTTTGCCAGCAACATGAACACTTCGTTTGGCAATTATTTGGACAAACCCGTGCACTCATCCATAATCCTTCTACACATTTTATCTAATCTACCTTTGGTGCTTCTTGTCCCCTCACTGATGAAGCTTGGTTCTCAAAGTCCTCTTTATACTCCAAAGAGCTACTGACGGGGGGAGAGAGAGAGAGAGAGAGAGAGAGAGAGAGAGAGAGAGCGACCGCTGCTGCACAAGGTGTACTACAGAGATCGCCTTCTCATGCGTCGTCTGTCATCCAAAACTCATGATAGTTATCATCAAACCCAGGAGTGAATTAAGCCGAATAAAATTGCCTAATATCCCTATATATTTATCTTAATTCATTCACCAAAAAAACAAAAAAGTAAAAGAAAATGAGTCGATTCCAACTTTTATGTTAACCTGAAAACTGCACCTCGCAGGTACTGGTAATAACGCTACACAAGAAGAACTCTCATAATTAACACAGAAAGATTCCATTACTCACACTAGATCAACATGAAAGATGCGAGGACATCACCGAGACGATTTGCTTTAGTTTCTGAGGATTAGGAAGAACTTGCTTTCGGTACCGAGGCCTCTCTTTTCCCTGCTAGAAGGCATGCCAACCACACCTTTGCAGAACGGAGCACCATAAACTAGCTGCCATTGCAGTACCAGTGGGAAGGAGACATGAACGAAGAGTACCGATCCGAAGCACGTTGGATCATTCTGCCGTCCTTTAGGTGAGTTTATTATAGGAACAGTAGTTTATGTTTAAGCATCCTTCGGAGGCATACTCCACGTTTTCCATGGAATCTCCACTCCTCTAGAGCGAGAAGGGACAGATGTTTGATGTTTACGAAAGCAAGATAAACATGAGATGCTGAATACTTCACTCTTTTACTCTCTTTTTTTATTTTATTATTATAAACCCTTGCAACAGATACATGCCACTGAAGAAAATAATGTCTTCAGAGGAGCTTTCTTTTGTTTCTAAAATGAGGACCTGATTCTTTTCTCCTCCTATTGTATGCATATAATTAGGTATGTCATGTTGTTTATAGGCATCTATGCTGAACCTAATTGTATGGTATCAACTAAATTTCAATTCAGATAAATCAGATGATGAGTAAAAGAAGTAGGTTCATGTACTTTGGCTGATATATATTCATGAAATCCAGAATGGGCATTATTCTGTGAGCCTAATTATGTAGGTGCATCAGATGATCTTTGTAAGATCAAAAGATCATCGAACGAATTGGAAGGATACATTATTCTTTAACATCAAGAATTCGGTCCAAAAGAGTGCTTCCTTAAGAGTGATCACTGATTAAATGCTGGAATGGAAATCCATCCCAATCACCAACACCTCCAATCACTTGACCAGACGAGCTGCCAAAATCTTTCCTCCTTCATGAGTCGACAACCAAGGTTGAGTAGGACGATTGAAGTCTTCGATATGGCATGCATTATATACTTCAGGAACAGAAAAAGGAAAAAAACAAGTGACTCAAAACAGAGTTCGGTGAATTGTCACCTTCAAAATTCCTGTAGGGAATGGACAACTTGTGAAGCATGTCAATGGAAGACAGTCTGATTCAACATGTATCTAATGACACCGAAAGCGATGTGACAACCATGTTGTGACGAGCAAGAAAAGGACCGGCACCAAATTATTTTTGACTATGCGTGCCCTATAGTACTGAAACCTAGAGTTCTTTTTCCGTCGAGGTCATTGTATTGTAAAAGCAAAACGTTTGCAGCATGAGAAATATCCATGGAAGAATTTCTTGGGATGATACTCTTGAAATCTATATAATTCAAATCAAGAATCCCAGCACAAAAGAGGAGCCAACTACTAGACGAAAGATTAGTGTCGTAATATTATCATTAGGAAAGAGTGATTTAGAGCATCTACTTGGCTGCTATGATGCTTTAGAATCACATATGAAACATGCATGCATCCATGTCTATTTGTCCAAAAGAGGATTGTGCAGGAGTGCACCGTGGCTGATGAACATATCAGAGTCAAGAGTGGGCGCTCATCATGCCATAGATGAAGGTGGTGGCGCTTCTGGCCTCCGATCAAGCGACGGCGGAGGGGGCGAAGGGACAACTTGTGCCTTGAACGTGTTTCCGGCAGGCGGTGGTGGAAGATACAGCCTCCTCCAGCCTTGAGTCCATGACCCTCTCAGGCGGCGAATGGAATATTCCTCGAGCACTCGCCCTCTTCCATCATCTTCAACTTTGGCTGATGCCTTTCCAACATCATCTGACACCCACAAAACTCGCCAATGTTTCAACCAGTCACCGAAGAATCAGTCTAAATCTTACAACATGTGCAGAAGATACTGACTCATAACAAGGGTTAGCAGAAGGATACTGAGGAGGAAGTCGATGCACTTCGTCCTAGAACCGGCCATCTCAAAGAGCTACCGAGAGAAGAGGGAATGAGGACCTTGAACAGGAGTGGATGTTTACTTGTAATAGTGAATGGCTCAACCGAAGCGACGAGAACGGCCATTAATAGCTACAGCGACGCGACTTCGGTGCTTCTTCCTCTGCTCTAAAATCGTACCGAGTTGACGGGCATGGATGGCTTCGCCGTGGGGCCCCCACAAGGTGGAGCTCAACGTGCACGCGACAGGTGGCTTATTGTTCGTAGGACCCATGGCTTACATCCAACGGAAAGAGACCTTTCCGTGGTTGGTCGCGTGGCCGAGACACCGTTGCTTCACCCTCGAGGTTTGACTTCGTCAACGTCGAAGACTTGTTCCGGTCATCGTGCCGTCCCGAACAGTGCTCAGTTTTATAATTCGTCGGAGGAAAGAGGGCGGCTAAGCTTATAGAGATCGAGGTGGAAAGGACAGCAAAAGTAGAGGTCGACGGGTTCAAAATATACATACACATGCATCGAATACTACATGCACATGCATATCTGCTAAACACGTGAAATCTCTTAATAGCCGAAGACGATAAGCTTCTCCAGGCACAAGATCCCATCCAAGAAGCCAACCTCGCCATGCTGCACTCTGTCAGGGCTCTGCGCCTCCCGCTTGAAGAGCAGTGCAGACCAGCCAATAATAAACTGCAAGTAGACATGCAGCAAGGATGTGATCACTGATATCTTCTGCATTACCACAGTGTGGAGGATGCGTTCATGTGTCGACCAAGCAAAGAACCGCAGTCTGCGAGGGCGTAGTGCCTCAGCGTATCTTGAGCTTTACACCAGATACCAAAGATACAGGCATCGACCCTCCGTAAGTATAAGAACTTTGTTGAGATGTGTTAAGGCATAGGTTTGAGCTGCAAATCTATTTGTATCAGCCTCCTTTATTTCATCCAATGTTCAACTTTTCATATATTTCCTTACACACATTTGAGAATAGTATTTTATACTCCAATAATCACATACACTTCAACAATGGAGTTTACTTTCAGAACTTTCAATTCTAAGCCTACCATGTAGTTTTGGCTATTAAACTTGATAGTTGGATGTCCTGCAACATAATTCTTAACATTTCAAGACTTGAAAATAGAATCTTATGAAGCCATCTTCAACATCTTCTGATTTGGGAACAACCATGGGGGTGTCATCTGATCAGGTGGTCACATGTGCTGCTTAAAGATCCATGTCCACCTAGATGTTGCAGGAAGGGTTCCACCATCTTCATATGCGCAAGCTTCACCAAGTCAAGTCTGTGATCACGAGACTCCTGAATTCTAAACTTCTCCTGTAATATGGAACCTGAGGGCCAGCTCTAATGTTTGGGCTGCTTTTGAGGGATTTTTTTCTTCAATAACAGTGATCACACTATGTTCTTGAGTGTCACTTGAGTCTAATAAGCCAGCAAAGAGCAAAACTCTTGAAGTTTGGATCAATTGAACTTGGTTTATCTCACTGCATCTTCTTATACCATATAATATTTTGAATCTTCTCTATCTGGTACTTTCATTTATATTCCTTACAACATGAGAAGATCGAAGATCTCCGAAAAGTTTCCCTTGGGTTTGGCATATGAAACACAAAGTTATAGACCAAGCTCTACTTAAGAATTCCTCTTACAATTTGTTAATATTCATACTATCACAATTATAAGGCAACAATGTGTTAAAAGCATTTCATGATCCTATCTGCTGCTTGAATCATTGTTGTCCAATTTGTTATCCTCCCTCATAAACCAGCCTTCTGCATTCATGTAGCAGCAGAACCACCAAAAAAATGAAACAAATACTACATGGATGGCAATGTAATATACCAAAAAAAAAAGGGTGCAATTATATTCACTTTCTTTGGGCAGATATAGATCTTAATTGGGATGGATAGGAAGAGGGGATCATGATGCATTTATGAGACTAGTGATCAAGTAGTCCTGGCAAGAATGTGAACACCATTAATCTGTGTCCCTCTTTCTGTCATCCACTTGTGAAGTGAGAATGGGATACAGCAAGGTGTGGCAGCCTGGAATTAGATGTGGGTGGTTGATTCCCAACCACCACAATTCAAGAAGAAAGAAAGGCATCACAAAAGCATTGCAAGATCGAATGTGTCTTTTTGACAAACACTTCGAGATGAGGTCTACGTTTTACATGGAATCCAAAGGGAAAAGTAAGTCTACAAATTAGAAAGAAAGTAGACAAAGTAGTCTCTCCACTCGACCAAGAGGATTACACAAGAAAAAATATCAACCAATATGCATGATATTTCAACAAAATAATTTTATTATTTATATTATACGTAAAAAATATTATGAAAATTATTTAACGGTTGCTTATTATGATAATAAATTAATTGTTAGGATAATATTTATTTATAAGAAATTCATAGATGATTAAATAATAGTCTCATGTTCCCAAGAGTCAAGTGACATATATTGAATTTAGCTCACAGCTTAATAAGCTTAAGCCGTTGAGTTCATCCATATGCCTATCTATCTATCTATCGAGATGAATAAAAAATATATATTGATCTTAAATATTGATAATTTTTCTTCTAGACCCCCACTAACATGTTGGTAAGCAGTGGGCAGATTTGGACGAAAAGTTGTAAGCCATATAACTTTGACTTACCGGTTCTTGTAGAACAGTACATAGATTGTGTGATACCGAGCTCCTTCAAGTACCATCGGGTGCTTGCTTTCAACTAAACAAAGGTCAATCTACTTTCTAGATTCACATACACATACATAAAGTGAGAGGAATAGAAGATTGCCAATCAGTTCTTTTATAAGATAATCTCTGTGATCAGTGAGACACAAAAATAATCAAGCTTAAGTGGTTGCTCCCTATTAAAATTATAGTAGCTATATATATCTCTTTAAAAATTGCAATATTATATACTTATAATATTAAAGACAAAAGTAATGCCATAGTGAGATAGATTTACATGTCTGAACCATAGTAGATCTTTGTCAATGTCAACAACAGTTCTTCCTTCAAATGCGCATTCATCATGCTCTCTCTCTCTCTCTCCCCCACTATAAACCATCACTGTCTACTCTAGAACATATACTCCCGTATCAGATTCCATAGCCAAGCTAAAACCATAAGCATACAGTAGAAAAGCCAAGAGAGAGAGAGAGAGAGAGACAGTGTGTATGTGTGTGTGTGTGAACCATGAAGAAAACTAGCCTTCTCTTCTCCCTTCTCTTCCTCGCTGCCGCCGCCAGGTTCTGCTTTGCTGCACGCGACCTGGACGCGGAGCTAGCCAAGGGCAAGGGCCACGGCGGCGGCGGTGGCGGAGCGGGCATCCCTGGGTTTGGGGCCGATCCGGGCGGGTTCTTTGGCCCCGGCGGTGGGTTCAACGTCCCCGGGTTCGGTGGCGGGTGGGGCGCGGGCTTCGGCGGTCCCTCCGGCGGGCACGCGCGCGGCGGGGTGGTGCGCCCCTCCGTCGTGTGCTCCGACAAGGGCCCCTGCTACAAGAAGCGGGTGACGTGCCCCGCGAAGTGCTTCTCCTCCTTCAGCCGGTCCGGCAAGGGCTACGGCGGCGGCGGCGGTGGTGGCGGGTGCACCATCGACTGCAAGAAGCAGTGCGTCGCCTACTGCTGAGCGTTTGCTGCCTTCACGCGTTTCCCCCCTTCTCTGCAGTATGTAGTCCGCATGTATAACATCGAACGTTATCTTCCCTTCGCTGCAGCATATTGGTACGTGAGACTAGTAATATGGTAATGGCATGTACTCTGAGTTAATTATGAAGACAATAGTTATGTATGGATTATACGTATTTATACATATATGATGGATGAAACAAGGAGGGCTTTTAAATAGTAATCGTACATGGGAATATAAATGATGAAGACAGTGACCTCAGTTTCATCGAGTCTCCACTAATAAACTGAAGCAGATCGACAAATCATTGGCTTTCGTTTATCTTGTGAGGCTTTGTTAATGGTGATGAGAATAAATAGCTTCATCTTGCTGCGACATATACTGTTCCTCATGTTTTCTTTTCCTATACATTTCTGGTGAAGCAAGCGTTTATGAGAACTGCCCATTTTTAGATTCATTTTGTATCCTCGATAAATTGGCTGTATCATCCTCTCTATAAGCTAGATCGGCTGAGAGGTACGATTGGATTCAAACACTAATTTGGTGCTAGAGTTGATCAGACCCAGATCTCACGTATTATAATTAAGAACGAATATGCTATGATTGATCAGACCTCTTAATAATCGAATATGTTAGGGAGCAATACATATATTAAATTTTGGGAGTATAAGGTCATGAAAAGTCTTAATTAAGAATGATGTCTCTCGAATTGTTGATTTATAATAATTCATAACAATAATTCACAGAAAATTTTTATAAAATCTCTTATAAAATAAATTATACTTAATCTAAAAATTTATCTAAATTTCACCACTAATTTTTTCATTAATTCACTCTAATAAGAAATGAACTAGTTAGTACCAACCAAACTATCGTATGATTTTGTGAAGAAATTTTACTTGACTATTCTAACTGTCCAAATGATCTTAAATTATTATGAAATTTTATAAAAATCTAAAAATATATAAAACTAAATACACAATAAATTTTAGCTTAAAATAGAATCATTTGGAAGCTAAACTATCCTCATAATTTAATTACTGATATCTATTCTATTATGCTGAAACTAGATTGCGACTATCTGAATTTATAAACCTCGTATATTGGTGTATAAAGATAGTATTCACTTAATTCTAAATCTCACATAACCCTAAGGAAATCTTTTAAAATATGTCGAAAGGCTAGAGCATAATAATATCCTTAAGAGGGATAATTTAACTCGAATATAACTCCTTTTTAGAAAATAAGAGATTCTAAGTACCTCAAATTAGGATATTAATTATTCTATGCATTAATCTCAAATTAAAGTTATACATAAGACCTTAGTACCATAAGACAATCATATAAAATATATCCAAAAATTAAAAATAGATTTAAAGTTTATGTTACTTGAAAAGATTAATTTATAATTTGTAAAACTGAAACTTTAGGTATAACAAAGGAAGAATTGAGTTTTTCTTATCTCAATCTTCCTTAGAGTTAGGGTTTCCTAACCTTCATGAGAAAAGGTAAGAGAATGATTAAAGAAAAAAGAAATGGTCATGAGTTATGTAAAGGGGATGAGGTCAAAATTAAGATGGATGTGCTTAAGAGGTTACCTTTAGGTCTAGGGTTTAATCCTATTAGGTCTCACTTAAAGTTTTTTTTCTTCTTTTACTAGTATAATTCTAATATTACTGCAACTTCAATTGAATTTAATTTGATTTAACAAAGTTGATATTTTTTATTAAATTCATCATTCAATCTCACTTATGTATCTCAACATTTAATATAATACTCTTCTTTAATTTGTCTCTTCATTTAACTTTTTATTACTTCATCCATGACTAAGTAGCTTATAATCATTCACATAGATAATATTTAAAACATAAACTTCCTTATGTTAATCATGGTCAAACTCATTCAAGCCTTAAGATTCACTTAAAGTTGATTAAAATTTAATTATTATTATCATAACCTAACCTCATATTCACATTCACTAGCATACTTTAGCTTTTTTACATTATGCTTAACATAAACATTAATGCTTACGCATGCTCAGTCAATATTGCATAGAATATTGAGAATGATATTTTTGAAAGAAATGTACTTCAATCTTAAAAGCTAAAAATATGAGTATGTTATTTATTATATTTATGAAGAATATACATCATATATATATATA
>LVTN01000066.1:624693-658836 GCA_001649415.1 Musa itinerans | reverse complement strand
TTTGATAGTTAGTGGATATAAATTAGTTTTTGAGAATAATGGTTGTTCAATAATATTAGATAATGAGATCATCATGGGAGGAACATTGCATAATGATTTGTTTATACTAGACACTGCTCCACATATCATGAATGTAAGTGTGTCCAAGAGAAAATGAGATGAGATGAACAGTGCATACCTATGGCATTGAAGGCTAGGTCACATCCATAAGGGAAGGATTCAAAAGTTGCTAAAGGATAGATATCTAAATTTATTCGACTACGAGTCATATGCAACATGCGAGCATTGCCTTCGTGGAAAACTAACCAACTCTCCTTTTAGTGGAACTAGAGAGAGCCACTAAGCTGCTAGAACTCATACATAGTGATATATATAGACCCATGTTAACTCATGCCATAGGTGGTTACTCATACTTTATTACTTTTACTGATGATTTCTTAAGGTATGGATATGTGTACTTAATGAAGTATAAGTTCAAGGCTTTTAAGAAATTCAGAGAGTATAAAAATAAAGTGGAGAACCAGACTATAAAGAGTATCAAGACTCTTCATTCAGATCGAGGAGGTGAGTACTTGAGTACAGAGTTCACCTAGTTCCTTAAGAACCATAGGATCCTATCTTAATGGACATCTCCTTATACACCTCAGCTTAATGGTGTATCTGAAAGGAAGAATCATATACTATTAAACATGGTGCAGTAAATGATGAGCTTCGCTGACCTACCCATCTCATTATGGGGATACGCCATAGAGACCACAGCTTACTTTCTGAATAAAGTTCCAACTAAGTCGATAGTGTCTATACCATATGAGATACAGAAAGAGAAGAAGCTTGATATTAAAGTTGTTAAGATTTGGGGCTGTCCTGCCCACGTTAAAAGATACAATCCCGATAGTTGGAATAAAGGATGGAACGGTGCAAGTTCGTGGGATACCTCAAGGAAACTTATGGGTATTATTTCTATCATTCTGAGGACCAAAAGGTCTTTGTGGCTAAGAAAGCGATGTTCTTTGAAAATGAACACATTCTTGGCGGAGACAGTAGGAGCGTGATAAAGTGGAGCGAGGTTGGAGAACATAGCTCAAGCACCACTTCACAGCCCGAGTCTGTTCAGGTACCTAGCACACAAGTTTCAACTTTACGTAAGTCTGACAGAGTATCTCATCCTCCTAAGATATATGTGGGACATATTAGAAGAGAGTATGTTGAGAATGTTGATCCTCATACTTACGATGAGGCTATTATGAGTATAGACTCTAGGAAGTGGTAAGAAGCTATGAATTCTGAGATGGATTCCATGTACTCCAACAAGGTTTGGAACCTAGTTGATGCATCCGAGGGTATTGTACCCATCGGTTGCAAGTGGATCTTCAAGAAGAAGATCGGAGTAAATGAAAAGGTAGAAACCTATAAAGCAATGCTTGTGGCTAAGGTGTATCATCAAAGGTAATGTGTTAACTATGAAGAAACCTTCTCACCCGTAGCCATACTAAAATCCATCTGAATACTATTGGCTATTGCAGCACACTATGATTATCAAATCTAATATATGGATGTGAAAACTGCGTTCCTCAATGACAACCTTGAGGAAGAGGTGTATATGATATAGCTTAAGGGATTCGTGTCTAAGGACTGCCCATATAATGTGTGTAGATTGCTTAGGTCGATTTATGGACTAAAGCAAGCTTCTCGAAGTTGGAACATAAGATTTGATGAGGCAATAAGATCTTATGACTTCGTTAAGAATAAAGATGAGCCTTATATATACAGGAAGGTAAGTGAGAGCGCTATCACCTTCTTAGTGTTATATGTGGATGACATCCTGATCATTGGGAATGATGTAGAATGTTATCCATAGTAAATACTTAGTTATCTAAATACTTCTCCATGAAGAACTTAGGAGAAGCATGGGGATTCAGATCTATAGAGATAGATCCAAAAGGATGCTTGGCTTGTCCCAATCCAAGTACATAGATATCATTGTCAAAATGTTTGACATAAAAAATTTCAAGATAGGTCTCATACCGATGAGACATGGGATATCGCTTTCTAGGAGTATGTCCCCAAAGACTCGTGAAGAAAAAGCGAACATGGATAGGATACCCTATGCCTTAGCGATAGGGTCTATCATATATGTCATGTTATGTACCAAGCTTGATATAACATATACTCTGAGTGTCACGAGCAGGTATTAGGCAGATCCAGACTTGGAGCACTGGAAAGCAGTAAAGTGTGTCCTTAAGTACTTAAGAATAACTAAGGATCTTTTACTGGTATATGGAGATAGTAGCCTTAGGGTTGAATGCTACACAAACTCGAGTTTCCAGTCTGATGTCGATGATAGCAAGTCGAATTTGGGGTATGTGTACACCTTAAATAGAGGACCAATATGCTGGAAGAGTTCCAAGCAAAATACTACTACTGACTCGACCACAAAGGCGGAGTACATTGTTATAGTAGAGGTAGTAAAGGAGAGAGTCTGGATGAAGAAGTTCATCATAGATTTGGGAGTTGTGCCAAGCAACGAGGAGTCGATTCCCTGATATTATAACAATAATGGGGTGATTGCTTAAGCGAAGAAACTCAAGTCTCATCAGAAATATAAGCATGTTCTGAGGAGGTTCCACCTGATTAGAGAGATTGTGACCCAAGAGATGTAGTAGTGAAAAGGGTTATATCCGAAGATAACATCGCAAATCCACTAATAAAACCGTTATCTCATATTGTCTTTGAATGTCATAGGGGTCTGATAAGGATCTGACACAGAGGTGATTGGCTTTAGGTCAAGTGGGAGATTGCTAGTCACAGGTTACTCGAGAGGGACATCGAGATAACCGAACAAACTACTGTGCTATATACCCGTCCATATAATGGATGCAGTTGGTCTCATAGCTGTTCGTGTTGGGACACTAGGGATATAGTGCAGGCGCTAATTGAAGAATGAGTTCACTGATTGATCTGCTCACGGAATGTTAGATGGTTGATGATGCCTTATTGTCAGATAGCGATTTAGTCATCCCAATGGTGTATCTGGTCCTTAGACTTGAGATATCAAGGATGTCTTGTATGAGTACTCAACTCTTTGATACAAAACTTATAGGTCTAGAGATTCTAAATCTAGCACAGTCGATCATCGAGAGTGATAGCCAACGTTACGATGGCTATTAAGTGTCGATAGAGGATCATCCACTCTCAGTGTCATGAAAGAAATATCCCATGTATTTTTACTCATGTGTTATTACTCAAACAAATCACTAGTCAGGATCATTCAGATTGAGAGAGAAAGAGTTCTCCGGGAGAATTCGATTATAGTGAGACTCGAGTAGATACTGTATAGGCTTGACAACATCATGCCCAGTATACGGTCTCTGAAATATTAGATGGATGAGGGACTATAGGTACATAGTAACTAAGGATAGATCGATCTAAAGGATTGGATTCCCCTATATCGTTTAGGGACTACGGCGTAGTGGCATAGTATATCCGCAGTTGATGAGTCGAGTAAATTATTATGAAGATAATAATTCACTGAGCCAAAAAAGAGTTCTGACAGGTATGACTCACGGTTAACTCGATATTAGGCCTAGAGGATCACACACATATGGTATGCATTGCAATGAGTAGAGCTTCATATATGAGATATTTGTTGGAACTCCTATCTTATTGGATATCCAAAAAGTCCCTGAATTATTGGATCTTATGGATGAGATCAAATAAGAGATAATAAGAGATTATTGGGTGGAGGCCCACTAATCTAAGAAGCTTGGGTAGTTGAATGTAGATCCAATACCCAATATAGTAGGATCCATTAGGATTAAGTTGATAGGGAGCATCTATAAATAAGAGAGAACCAAAGACCCATAGGTTAAAGGTTCTTTTTGGCTACCTCCTCCTATTATCCTCTCTCCCTCTCCTCCTCATACTGCAGCCCCTATTTTAGATGTGTAGACAGCGACACACACAACGATTTGAGGAGCATCTTCACAGCCCCTACTGTATGGGTCACTGCTAAAGATGAGGACAGTTGATCTCCTTCATCCTCTCCCACAAATCTATAGGTTTTTAAGGATATACGATCTCCCTAGGTAATTCTCTTACGTGCAGTTTTTTTGTTTCGTGGGTTTTTGTGCACCAACTTTTACATGATGATAAAATCTTCTTTTCTACGAGAATTTTATGATTTTATTTTTTTATTTTTTCACTGTACATGTGATGTTACCCTAGATTTTTCAACACAAAGATGAATAAAAAAATAAATAAAGAGAGTTCAACCCATAAACCTATGTTATAAGAATTTTTTTTATAACCGTTGCCCTTCGGTTACAAGATATTAGGGATATATTATACAGAACAAAGGTGCCCCTAAACTATAAGAGATTAAAGAGATGATCGATTGAACAAAATATTCGAGAGATATTTTCATTTATATTGTGGTTGACATGATAAATTTATTCCACTGAGCTATTATCTTTTTAACAATGTGATAACTACTTATCAAACTCAAAGAATTAGCAAATATTTATCACATCATCAAATGATAGGATTTGATCATAAGATCTTAATATCAAAAGTGAAAGTTGTTACCGACTAAGATAGTTAACATCTTCAAAATTTTATCTATTAAAATTTCGAACACAACCTTGATTAAGTAAATTTGATGCATCAAGCTATTGGATCAATTTTCAAATTAATTCTCTTAAGAAAATGGGATTCATGAGAATGCAGTAAATACAAGATTGCTAGTTCACTATAGTAGGTCACTTAAGAAGCAAAGTGGAAACTCCATATCAGCTCCCATGCCTGTGTTCACCAAAAGCACCATTAGTACAATAATTCAGAAGAAAGCAGCTCCAGCAACAGTCCATCAGGGGACCCCAAAACTGTGCCCTGACAACCTTTCCATGAGCCTGCTTTCCCAGGACCAATCACTGCATGATTTCAGATCACCGCAACACTATTGCTTCTTCACTCCTTTAATTATTCCGCTTGATGGAATCCTATTACATGCCATGCAAAGGCACAGTGACTGAAGCTCGTGGAGAGCTAACCCTGAGAGGTGCCCTCAGGCATGTGGCAGAGATGATAACACCACAGGAATTATACTGCACCACCAGCAGAAGCCACTGTGCTTGGTATCTCATTGTCCATCCCCTTCAAAGATTTCTCTTGCAGCGAGCAGGTGACAAGTACTGCTACAGAAGTGTGATGAGTATGTTGTTGAGGAATCTCTTCTTTCTTCTGTACTTCCACAGTTTGGCACTGGTTATGGCCAGTGCCAAAGAGTCATCCCGCTGCCTCCTCTCTCTTCTCTCCTCTCTCTCTCTCTCTCTCTCTCTCTCAAAGCCTGACCTGTGGGTCAGTGATATGAACTAGGGTACCTGATTCTGAACTCTGAAGGGAATTTTGACACTGACCCAACTTCCTTGTTCCATCAGAACTAACTCCTCACATCATGACAATACATGTGCATTAAAGACATCAGAGGTGGTAAGAGTAAAAACAGCAACAAAAAAAATAGCAAGAAGAACATATTTACGTTGTTTCATCGTCATCTTGTAAAGATAAAAGGCACTGAACACTCCCAAACATATTTTCTGTGGAAGAGACACTGTTTCAAACAGGTCTGGGCAGGACACAGTATACCATATCCACATACTAGTCCATAAGCGCCAAGAGGCTTCTTCCTGTGTACAGGACCATGGCGACACTACCAGCTGCTGTAACAATCTCCATTTTGATCTTGTTCTTGTTTTCTCTTGCGGAAGGAGCAAAAGGTGATTCATTCTTCAAAGTCTCCTTTGGCTGGTGATCCATTTCGGCAGCTGAATTATTACAGTAGGGTTGCAGGCGTGGAGTCCGTATAGAGAAGGAGAAGGGGGACCGCCGTATCAGTAACAGGGATGCAGAAGACGACGATTGGGTTGGGGAGGGATGGGGATGGCGTTCTCTGTATCGTGCAGGACACTCGAGGACCACCTCGACGACGGAGCCCATGCGCCTAGCGGTAGATGGAAGTGGACGGGGACCATGCCTCGATCTATCTCCCTCACCGATCCCTCCTCCACCGCCACTTGCTGCTGCTGCTGCTGCCGCCTGCCTGCCACCACTGTTCTCCATGTCAATGGTAGGAGGGATGGGTGCGGGGGCTGCCAACATACTTATGGGATGCATTTACTGTTCGGAGATTTTGTTTTAGGTTAATGTTACTCACTCTTTTGCATGACAAGGAGAGTGACAAAGAAAAGGTTGATTTCATAGTTCCAATCAATAGGTTGGAATGATCGACATTTACTTATCATTAACATGATAATGACACACAGATGTTCTTTGCATTATTGCATGGTTGATATCTAAGGGGGGTCGGTGATTTCCTGTTAATCATACGTGACATGGGGAACGGATGGCGTGCGCAGTACAGCAATCTTTTACGTTTCCGGAGCATAATCCCAAAGCTGCTGCTAATGTTTACAGTTGCATGGATCCACCAACCGTATCCCGAAAGGTACGTCAAAAAGATCAGCACGCGTGGCAAGCAAGGAAGGCCCATGGATGGTGGGTCCCACGGCTCAACACTCGCGTGTCGACTCCTTATTGGCTGCGTCGGGGAATCCGGATGAACCATTGGTTTGGTACGGCAGAGCGCTCCGGATGGCAGATGGTATATGGTGCCTGTCTCCACCGAGGTATCAGACAGGTGCAGAGCGCTTCTTATTGGTGGATAGACCTGGCCCCAGCAGTGAACGGTCGCGGGGTGGCCTCTTTACCGTCGACGCTGCGGCGGTCGAGACAAAGAAAGGGGATGGGCGAGTGCAAGTAGCATACGGCCACGTGGATGCTCATCGGCCGTCGGATTGGGGGCGAGAGCGTATCGACGGCCACGGACGAAGGTGCTTACGCAACCCACACCCGACGGCTTTTTTGGCACTAAATACCTCCACATGCTTTCTATTTTATGCTTAATTACGTGTTCCACCGAATTCAATCATGTCATCTGGAAATCCCCATAAAATGGCAGAAAAATATTGGTGGGAGTAAAAGTATTTATTATGTTCTTGTATTTGCCCTTGCTTGTTAGCTAAAATAACGAATAGGGAGCCATGTAAAGCAAGGGCAAAACCGGCAGATTGCAAAAAGCCGAGGCAGCTCTGGTAATTTTGGGGTCTTATTTTGGTAATTTCATGGTGATTTGTCGCGACTAAGCCCCAGAAGAAGTTAATTAAGATGATTAAAGTAATTAAGAGAGGAGAGAGGGCAATAAAAAGGACAAAGGCAAACCACCCCCACCAACCAACAACGAAGTCGTCGTCTGAGTGGGGGTCGGGCCTTCTTCTTCTTCTTCTTCTTCCTCTTCTTCTTCTTCGTCTGATCTCACCGCATCCTTACGGGGTTTGGGACTCGAACGGCGATGGCGTTCCGCGGCCGCATCCCCCGCGAGCTGACCCTGCCGCAGTACGCCGAGCAGCACCTGACGGACGACCATGCGGTGATCGGCTCCGTGGATCCCCTCTCCGCCCCGGCCGAGCGGTCCGTGGAACCACAGCATGCGCCGCTCGTCTCCGCCGGTGGCTCCGATGGAATCGGCCCTGCGTGGCTCGGCGGCGCGGCTCTCCGGCCGCAGGGCCCGCGCGGCAGCTTCCTCCACCTCCAGACCGCGTCCGACTCCTCGGCGTCGCCGGGGGGACGTGGCGGCGGAGGACAGTGGCTCCCGCGCCTACCAGTCCTGCCGCAGGACGGAGGCGACGACGAGATCCCGGCGTCGGAGGATCAGGGGGACGGGGAGACGGTGGAGGGTGAGGGAGCGATGCAGGGGAGCGGCGACGGGGAGGCAGCGGAGGTGGGGGAGGGTACGTGGCGGAGCGCGAGGTACAAGGCGGAGATACTGGCTCATCCGTTGTACGAGCAGCTGCTGTCGGCGCACGTTGCGTGCCTGAGGATCGCCACCCCGGTGGACCAGCTGCCGAGGATCGACACGCAGCTGGCGCAGACGCAGCACATAGTGTCCAAGTACTCGGCGCTTGGCGCCCAGATGCTTGCCGACGACAAGGAGCTCGATCAGTTCATGGTAAAGGAACAAGATAGAATTTGTTGTCTTCCCTCCATATATACGCTTTTTATTGATTCAAATCCCGCATTTTCAGCTCAATAACTGATTTCTTCTTGCTTGCTTTTTCTTAATTTGTGAATTTGCTGCTTTGCCATATGTAAGATTGCAGTGGTGTTCTATTTATCTTCTTCTCTGCAAATATGATGCTCTTCCATTGTTTCTTGATGAGGGTGTCAGTGAGGAAGGGAAGGATTAGATGAGATGGAACGATCACAGGAAGATTCCATCTTGCTTGAGTTGCAGATTTTGTTGGCCAAGTAAAATCTGTGAGCAGAACTGTTCCCAAACTGAGAGCATTATGTGACTTATGATGGTAGGAAGTGAGACTGCGCTAGAGATCCAACAGAGCAAGATTCTTAAGCTCTTTAAGGGTTGGATTTTGTTTTGGAATACTGAAATTTCTTAGTGCAGTTCTCTGTACTATTTTGGTGTTTGGTTAATATCTCCATTTCCTCATCGCACATAAGCAGAAACAGGAATGCCTTTTCTTCTACAGTTCCAAGGAACTAAAGGGTTTTGTAACTCCATATATACTCCAGGTATTTCAGAGGTTTAAAAAGTTTGTCAAATCCTTTTTTTCTTAGATATGGATTAATTAGTCTTTTGCCATGAAGGAAAACTAGAATTGCTTCTGGTGCAAGGAGAGTTGGTTTGCACCATACTATGATGATGCAATCCTATGACTAATGGTGTTAAGAAAGCACTGAATTCTGTTCACAACTTACTGATGGCTGATTGTGAAGATGCATTGTAATCTTGTTGCCAAGGACTTCTTTGGTATAATCACTCAAACAACCATCATTTTCATGAGTGGTGTTGTAGTTGTTGATGTACTTAAATCTGGGGAAGAACATAGCTTGGATGCTCAAACTTGAGATAAGACTTGTGGTAACTAAGATACTAGCAATATGTCAAAAGTCTGTTCTTAATCAACTAGCATAGTTACGATTTAGCAGTTTCATGGTTTTAGAACAAAAGTTTAGATCATTAATATAGTTTTTTTTTAAATCTAGCGCTGTTTCTTTTTTACTGGTATGCATGAAGCTATGAAATTTTATTTGACAGAATTCTCCTTTCTTGAGCATTTCTGTATTTGTACTGTATATGACTGATTTGTTACACAAGATTAGTGGTAAGGTCAATTAGGCCTATGTGTTTGGACTTAGGAGAATATGATCTGTGGGCAAAATAGACATGCATGTAGATTTGTTCTTATCCAGTCATTGTGTTTTATGTCGATGGTAAAGTTTGATAATTTCCAGATTTTCAGATATTCAGCACCTTCTACCTTCTCCGAACTTCAACTTTTAAAAGTTGTTCTACCTGTTCTTTTGGATACAGTATAGATTTCTAATATCCATTTAACATTTTGCTTAGACACAATATGTTTTGCTTCTCCGCTCCTTCAAAGAACAATTACAGCAGCATGTCCGTGTTCATGCAATGGAGGCAGTGATGGCTTGCTGGGAGCTTGAGCAATCGCTGCAAAGCCTTACAGGTTAGTTTCTTGTTCCTTCTTCTCAAGTTACAAGTTGTTTATAATCACTTGAAATGTCAAACTGTAATACATGGAGGAGAATGTAATTTGTGGGCAAGTCAAAGTGCTACAATTTTCACTTGAAAAGTGTTTCTTGCAGTTCCTACAAGTTATAAACTTGGTAGTTTAGTTATGTATCTTACCTTTTAGATGTCATGACTTCGTTGTAACAGTAGAATCACAATGCAAGTTAGGTTTTCCATACATGATTAACTAGATAGAGGGAAGTCAGTTTAGAAAGAAGATGTTGCAGATTGCTTGCTCACAGCATGTAGGAGGCGCAAGCTTCAAACTCAAATGCTAACTGCTCTGTTTCGACTATGGTTTTGTGATGAACTTATTAAGAAAATCTGTGATATATATGTCATGCTTACATATACTCGAATGATTTTTTGTTAAAACTTTAGACAAAGTTACTGAGGACTTGCTAATCGTTGCTGTAGCTTATGACTCTGTTTTATGCATCTACAACTGGAGAATGAAAATGGGTATTGGAAAGATTTTTTCCTTCTAAGGTCACTCTAATGTTCTTCTACCTTTTTATTCTAGTGTCAATATATGGCTAGTTCTGAATACTCTTTTCTACTTTTATGTTATGATTCCATAGAATTTTGTTTTGGATTTGATGGTTCATTCATGAACCATCCTATACTATTTTATATTGCGAAAGGAGGTATTGGACTTTGTCAATTCAGGGAGTGATTGGTCTCACAGAACAGTAAAGGGGGTAGAACCCCACTTAATTTCTTTTCTTCAATTTTAACTCATTAATTTGAACTTCTCATTGCTTCGTTCATTGTTCCCATAGATGATGTTTCTCTTAATCCTTATGGACCATGGATAGAATTTGCAAGGTCAGAACCGGATAAAATCAGTTGGAGTCAGTTGAGACAGATCTCTCTATCATGATGATCTAGTATATTACCACAAATCAGAAGTTGATCTACTATAATCAGCTGACTGCTAGTGAAATTGAGTCTAGAGAAGTTAATTCTTTCGATTCCCACTTGCTAGCTTCTGGTTCCTTCGCTACTATCCTATTCAGTCTCCTTCCTTGTTCTCAAGTTGAAGGATATATATATATATATATATATATATATATATATATATATTTCTGCACCAGGGGAGTGTTCTTCCACCTCTCATGGGAACCTGTTATTGAAGAATTAAACCCTCTACTAACAAGAACACTCTCCTCCAATTTGTTCCCCTACCTCTAAGATCTCTTACAGGAATTTTTTTCATTTCAATTTGTACTTTCTAACAGGATACCTTCCAAAGAAAAGCCATATATCTCAGTTTATGCAGTCAGTTGTCATAAGCTATTTGATAAAAAAATGTATATGGTTTAGATCTTACAGTATTATGGACAAGATCATGTTGGACAGGAGATCAAACAAGTGGAGTCATAGTGATTATAAGATTAAGTTTCTTAAAATTTTCTCTTCCTCTTTTGTGTTATTTAATTTCACACTTCTATATCTTTGTTTTTGTAGATACAAATCAAGCAACATATCTTATAAATCATGCTAAAGCTCAAAGGGTTTTTTTTTATACTGTTGTTATATTATATTTTTGAATTAGGTCTTGACCGATAGTAGGGGCTAATTATAAATCACCTATGTAGTTAGACCTCTTCAGCATTCTGATCTCTAGACTTAAAAAATTTGCATTAGCATCTTTATATTATGAAAGCGAAACATTTAATCCCATCAACCCTAACGTCGTCGGTGTTGCTGACGGAAGATACAACACATGACAGCATGTACGGAATTATCGATTTTGCCAATGGCAAAATGATCATTTCAGATGTTAATTAAAAGGTGGAAGAAAGAGACCATTGGTTTAGGTAGTCGCACAATTGATTTCTTCCCCAAATTGATCTCTTAGGATTTCTTCCCCCAATCGATCTCTTAGGGTTTAAGACTGACGTAACATTGCCACATTGTAGAAGAGCTTTTCCATAAACCTTAAGAGCTCGATTTGGGAAAGAAACCAATTATGCGACTGCCTAAGTCAATGGCCCATTTCTTTCACTTTTTAATTAATACCTGAAATGATCATTTTATAATTAGTAAAATCGATAATTCCGCACATGTTGTCATGTGTTATATCTTTTGTCAGTAAAGCCAACGACATTAGGATAAATGAGGTTAAATATTTCACTTTCATAACTATAAAGATGCTAATTAAATTTTTTAAGTATAGTAATCAGAATGCTAAGGAGGTCTAACTACATACGATAATATGTAATTAGCCCCTTAGTGAAGATAGCATAAGCAAAGATTATGGAATGTTGATTGTGTTGCTGCTTTTGGTTTATCTATCTGCAATTTCCTGCTTCATCTACCGTACTCTTCAACTTCCCAATTGACTCCCATCCCTATTCGAAACTCTGTTTCTAAATAGAAAAAAGAGTACAACAAAAGAAGTTTTTAAGTTGAAGCAGCAAATGGTAGTCACTTTATGTGAAAGAAAGATCTTTACTAGGACTCTTAACTCTGCGACTGGGAACTCAGTACAAGTATGCAGCCGACTGTGTTGCCATTTACAAGTTTTGGATGGCTATGTATAAATGCAATTTTACTACAATGCTTTTGGTGGGTGAGGTTGCTGAAGAGTACTTTACCATTACAACAGGTGTTTCTCCTGGTGAAGGAACGGGTGCCACAATGTCAGATGATGATGATGATCAAGCAGACAGTGAAACAAACTTGTTTGACGGATGCCTGGATGGATCAGACGGCATGGGGTTCGGCCCACTTTTTCTGACAGAGAGTGAGAAGACCTTGATGGAACGAGTCAGACAAGAGCTGAAGCATGAACTAAAACAGGTAGATGGGTACAATTTTTACCATGAGCTTACGTACAGGTTGCCAAATGAACTCTCTGATTTTTAGGGTTACAAAGAGAAAATTGTAGACATCAGAGAAGAGATTCTGCGGAAGCGAAGAGCTGGGAAACTCCCAGGAGATACCACTTCTACTTTGAAGGCTTGGTGGCAGTCCCATTCCAAATGGCCATACCCAACAGTAAGTTGTTTGGTGATCTTTTCATAGATTGCGTCCGAATTCTTCTTCATAAGTTCCTGTTCTTTTGTATGGGCTAGAATACTTAACTGGCATTTAAGATAAAATAATTATTTGCTTCTGCCAAGTCTGGAGAAAGACTTGTAGCTGGCAGAACCAGCTGTAGGTTTTGAGCAAAGTTGGTGAGACAGGGTGGCCCATTATGTGGCCGATAAGAAAAGCTTGGTACTTCCAGGAGAGGAGTTGGTCATTCCTCTCTCATGGTGGATGACTTTTTCATCTCGATTTCCTTGAACCAGCATGATTTGTTCTGCTGTGTATTTTCAATATCCTAGCACCTGCTTCCTCCATTTTGCTTGTGCCATCTTTTACATGGCTATCATTCATGTTTCCCTGCTCCAACTTTTCTCTTTGGCGTTCTCTCAAACGGCATGACTCATTGGGCAAAATATATTCTGTAATCTCATTAATAATTGGTTCATAGGAGGATGATAAGGCACGGTTAGTGCAAGAAACAGGGCTACAACTAAAGCAGATTAATAATTGGTTCATCAACCAAAGGAAAAGGAACTGGCACAGCAATCCATCGTCATCTAGTTCAACAAAAAGCAAGAGAAAAAGGTACATAACTTCTATCTTCTTACGGACAAAAAGATTCCTTTGCTGCTGCTCTCTTCTTACAAAATTCCAAAATGAAGTAATGCAGGTGACAAGGGGCAACTTTGAAGACATGCTATGAATCTGAGCAATATGGTGAAGATCAGATTCTCAAAGCGTGACAAAAAGTGATGGTAAACGATCTTACTAAGACCCTTAATTTGCTACAAGGGAACATGATGGGTTAGAGAATCACCCTTGTCGATCTGAACGACACAGCACGGATACTGATATTGATGTGGTAGTATTAGCAGCATTCGAGGATATACTATCATAGCGCTTATATTGAATTGTTCTCTCCTTGTCCCATGAGCCGTTGACTTTTACTCCTAAACATGTATTAGATCAAGAAACAAGTGTGGTTGTACAGTCATAAAGTTACATCTAGTGTACCTATATTGCTGCACTCAAATAGTTCACAAGTTGCAAGGAAATCTACATTGTGATAGTGCATATATATTATCAGGTTTGTCAGTCGGTAAGCCCTTACATTCACAAGTGATTTTTCCTGTTGAATCAGCGAAAACAAAATCTGATGTGAAGAACTCATGGTTCATCTGGTTGATACATAGTGATCGATTGCTAGTGGTCTTGTTTCTCTCACTCCTTTGCTGTTTGAATTGCAAATGGTTGTTTCACATGAATGTTTGATTGAAGACTTGTTCCTTGCTGTCATGAGCTTGGGTCTAAGAAAATGAGCTTCATCGTGCAGAGAGTTGAAATCTGCATCAGATGCAATACCAGACAGATTAGCTCATCCCAGCAAGAAAGTATCAGCTCTCTCCTGCTGCCGACAACCTTCTGCTGCTCAAATGAAAGGGGCAACAATTCCTTTGGCTAATTTGCTCCAGCTATTTATTACGTGGCAATACAGTCAGCATCGGTGAGAGGTAAAACTTGGTGCCACATGGACAATAGTTTAAAATGGGATCAAGGAAGACAACAACATTCCCTAGTATATCCTCTCTTTTTAATCCGTTATGGTAATCAAATTTAGTTATTTTTTACTACATTTATTTTAAGAAACTCATCAACTTCAATCTTCATATAGGTCAATCGTAAAGCATGCATCCAAGTCCACCTTAATTCTATCCTCTCATCTTTCTTACACATATGGGTTTAGATGTTCAATTATTTTCTAGTCCACCTTAATTCTATCCTCTCATCTTTCTTACACATATGGGTTTAGATGTTCAATTATTTTCTAGACGCATCAATCATCTCATCTTTCTTACACATGAGTTTAGAAACAAATCATATTGATTCGAATATCATCCACATTCAATTATTTTCCGAGCCCATGATCTTTCGCATATTAAAATTTTTTTGATAACCGATGATTACTAATTTGCATGATTATATTTTAATATTTGTTATGTATAAAAAAGATTCAAGTTGGTACCACCAATTGATATTTATATATTTATTGATTCTACCAAAGATATGTACCATCATTTTTTTTTTAATGATATAGGAAAACTATAAATTTGTATACTGCTCTGTGGTGCCATTACTAATTCGATTATCTAAAATAGTATCCGACCGATATATAAATCTTTTAGATCATTTAAATTAAATAAAAAGGTATTTTCAAAATTTGCATTCATAAATTCTTAGAAAATTTAGGGAAGCTTAAAAGCAGCATAATTGGGAGGAGCGCTGTACTACTCAAATCTTTCATCAATTCAATTCAATGGAATAATTGACACTGAAATATTGAGGTCCATACGAGTCCATTCAATTATTCTTCCACTTATATGGGACTTAACTGGGCATTACTAAGCAAGTGTTTGATCGGCCTCATTCCAGATATCTATATCTGGAGGATTCTAAATCATGTTTCCATTACCAACAGCCCCTTTTATGTGAAGCTTTGACTACATGAGGGAGTTGGTAACCCAGAGTCCCGCCAGAACCCTACTCTGTGGATTGAGAATCAGATGGTTATTTGCACTCAGCAGTGTAACTTGGCTGCCAACAGGATGTTTACTATAGTCCAATAAACCTCGCTGCTGCAACATATTCTGTTGTGATAATTTCGATAGTCAAGTCAATAATAAAATGAAGTAAAAGTTGTAAGTGAAAAATTACCAAACTTGATTGTTATGGAAAGATATCGTTGATGTTGAGATAAAGTGAGTGTAGACATGAATGATCAAAAAGCTTTTATACCTAATCATAAAGGGATAAAATATTTTATAAAATATTATGCGAAGAGACAACTTTGACTATCTCTAATAACCTCATCTTGGATTTTTATTAATGCAGACGATAATGGGAGGACAACTTACAATTATTTACCTTGGATCCTTGTCCACGTAGGTAGACAAGTGAAGAGTGGCCTTTGTCTTCTTTTTTTCACTTGGATACCTCACAAAGGCCACGTGTTGGATGATGAATAGCTGATGATATTCTCCCCATTGTTTGTCTCCTATCAAAGGCGTGTTTTGGGGTTTCTCACAAGAGGGATTCAAAGTGCAACATTCAGTTCATCCGACACATTAAGCTTATACCTCTCTGATTGATTCTCCAACTCCATGCATCAAGCAAACACTAATGAGGTCGAGGGCACCCAACCCACGCTTTGAATCGATAACTAGCATCCCTCAACAAGGGATCATTCCTCATTGATGGACCCCCCTCAAGAGTAAGGGAGTTGGGATGCCTGATCTTTGCACCTCAACAATGAGGGGAGGTTAGGGCGCCTGACCTCTGCATCTCGATAAGGGATCGCTCCTCGCCAATGGGCCCTCATCAACAACAGAACAATCCTTGCCAACATGAACCAAATCCTCTTTTGGGCATGGAGATCGACAACGATAGGGGTTAGTTTCCTGACCTATATAGCTCTGCAATGAAGAAAGCAAGGGGCTGGTTTACCATCCTTCGTGGCTCTTAGTCATCGCTATCTTAGTTACCTTCTTAAACCTTCAACCTTATGTAAAAGGCAATAACATTCTTGCTCATCACCTCTTTGGCCCTCCATAGTGGCACGGATAAAACTGTAAACAGGGTATTTAATGTAATGCCCATGTATGTCTGTGTCTTTTGGTTTGTTTATATTTTGTATAGCATATAAAGGGACAGTCGAAGGCTTAACAACCCCAATTTAGTTCAGTTTGATGGTCATTTTAGGCTTGTAAATAAAAGTTGTGTCATGTGGACACTTGTGGGAGATTTCGATCTGTAGTGGACCATTTTGGATCCTTTGTTGTGCAACCATTCAGTACTTGTAAAGTCTATTTGTAATTTGCATTAGAAGTGTTTACTGAAATAATTACTTGTGGATCCAGAGTGAGGCGCTTTCTCTAACCTGTTTTCTCTTTTGTAAGTTCTAAGAGACTTTAGGAGGTTTCGGAGAGGCTGACCTTTGCGGACGAACACGCAAAGGTGTCGCACGACTTAGGCAAAACCAGTTAAATCCATGACAATAAGGTTCAATAATCCCTTTTAAGAGCTCTGTGTAATCTCGTCATCAAGGTCATGGTCGCTGATAACAAAGACATCCTTGACCACTTTTAGAGAGCTAATAGGGTGTGACAATAATAAGAGCCATAGCGTCATGTACAGAAGAGGGGTCGATTTCTCGACCTCCGCATCTTGACAACAAAGAGGGGGAGGGGGAGGGGGGAGGTTGGGTGGTTGGCTACTTGACCCCCCTAACTAGGGCAAAGGAAGACATGTTTTAGCTCGAGGTGGCCGCATCAGTCTATTTTTGCCTTGAGCTACAAAGCCTCCCATCGTTAAGGGACACATATCAGGTAAGCGAGGAATGTTTCTACCCAAGATGCCCATTGAATCATAGTGAGTACTATAGTGAACTACGATGAGTGAGCAAAGTGGGTTCACGAGCAGTGATAATAGTCGCAAGTGATGCTGGTGATGACGTGGGCTACGATGAGGACTGCAGACAAGGGATGTGGGCACTACTAATAGTGATACAATAGGTGAATGGCAATCGACCCAAAGTGGGGTCGACTAGCACTTCCCCCTTTAATTGTTGGAGCTTTTATCGCATGTCCTCTAAACATTAGTCCATCTACCATAGTTGGAACTATTAGAAATCCTCCATCAAGTCTATTGACTAAACCTTTAATTCAAGCAAGGCAGAGTGATGATGTGGTTTGTTGAATTCTATGATTGGGGATCAAAGTGCCCTCTTGGCCGGAGGTTTGATATGTCTCGAGTGCTCCTGAGATATCATCGCCATGTGGGGTAGGGGAACCTCGATGGGTGCCGATGGTAGTTAAACCGAGGATCGTGGTTATATTTGTGGCACTGTTTGTTGGGCTAACTAGGATAAAAGTGGAGCAATAGCTTGTATCATGTCTGTTACCATCTGCACTTACTGAGTGCAGATTAAGAATACCTTAGCGGGGATGAATAGGTAGCTCGAGGTCATCCCTGGGAGGGGGGTGAGAGACTCATATCATTGATTACACATTAGTATATTATCAGTGTCAGTGCTAAAGTGGATACACTAATGTGTGGAAAGGAAAACTGTTGCCCCATTAAATAAAAATATTGTTGGGTCAGGAGCAAAACTTCTTCGCTCGAATATTCATAAAGAGAGTTACAAGCGGGTACTCCACACTAGTCCTTCTAGTACAAGAAATGTTATGATAAGATATTGTTATGCGTGATATGATTTGATGAACCTTTTATGATTGATCTAGTTTTAAATAATATTTCATAATATATGTGAAATATTTCAAGAACATTTTATTTAGAGATGATGTTGGTCTGATGGTTGGTCGGAGGCTTTAGCCTCCTCACAGTGACTGGCTTTGACTGAAGTGAACATTTCTCCGATCATATTCTCACAACTGATTCACTTTTTATGATTTCTTATGTCAAGGTTTTAAGCTATCTTTTCATGTGGAGATCCCTAATTCTAAGTAAATTTATCTGGTCTTGTTTGAGACACCATGCATGAGCTGCAAAAGTTCCAATAATATCACTAGATATTAAGGTTTATTTGACTGGTCCGCGAGACACAATATTAGAAGGACAACTTATCCCTTCTGCATGTTGCATGCTCGTACTTGCAGCAGTCTCAGTTGGTCTTCCTGCAGTTGAGCCTGACCTCGCCGTCGGTGCCGGTGAGAGGACTTATGTTCCCCATCTTCACCATTGCAGCAGCGAAGTCGCTGAAGAACCTGGCCGTGTTCGTGGAATAGGTGGTGACGAGGGAGTCGGTGGATCCTCCACCGAACAGCTGCTGGTCCGAGTGCAGCAGGCCCTTCTTCTTCACCAAGTTCCTGAAGTAGAAGTTGTCGAAGAGCGTGCAGGTGACGGCGTCAAGGGGCGACAAGTTGTCGTCGCCTTCGCCGGAGCTGGGGCAGTTGGACTGGCGGGAGGTGGCCAGTGAGGAGTCGATGCTGGTCTCGTTGTAGATCCTGTCCCGGAACGAGATGCACCTCGCCTGCCCGATCGTGTGTGCTCCTGTGGCATGTCGATGTCATCAAAGCATGAGGCACACAGCATACTGTTTGAAGGTGATTACTCAGTTTCAGATCCTCCAATCGATCACCTGAGAGCGCCACCATGTCAGTGGTGCCGAGACCCTTCTTGGAGTAGGCGGATATCAGATCATCCAGGTCCGATTTGGGCGATGGAATCTCGGTGTTCGCAGCATCCAAGCTCGCAGTTGTTGCATCCCTTCTTCCCAGTTGCACCGTCCATAAAGGACCGCCGAGCTGTAAAGGAACTCCGATCTTAACTATGGAGTTGGATCAAACAAAGGACGCATGGTGAATGGGATGACTCTTACAGCGGCGACGGACTCTCGAGCTGCCACCGCGAGGATGTCAGAGCAGGACACGACTTGCTTGCAGACGGCCTCAACCTGGGATTTGATGTTGTCGATGACGTCGAAGCCTCGCAAGGAGTTGTTGTTGGGGACTGCAGTCTTCTCTCCGGTGAAGCTGGACGTGTCATCCAGCAGAACTGATCCATCACAGCCCTGTTTGTGATCATCAAGCACATCAGCTCATTCTAATTAACCTGTTTGTGAATGTAGTAGATGGATTCCTGTAGCTGCGTAAACTCGTAAGCCTCATATCAACGTGGACGAAAAGAAGAGGTACGTACGTACACGAGGCAAAATCTCATGTCACCACGTACCAAAAGGAAGACATCAACATGAATAAGCTTCATGAACAGATTGCTATTCTAACAAGAAGAAAAGCGTGAGTTCAGGTGAGACTTGCATTGACAAAGCAGTCATGGAAATGGAGGCGGAGCAGTGACGCTCCCATGCGGGCCTCTTTGGCAACAGCAGCCCTCACAGCATACCGAATGGTTTGGATAGCAAGAGGGCATGAGGTGCTATAGAAAGTCGATGACAACTGAGCAGAAGCAATGGCAGCAAACAAGAAGAACGCTAGCAAACAAGGAGGGTGGATGCAGGCCATTGTTGCAGAAGAAGGAAGAGTTGAGCAACCTGAGAGTGTGGAAACGTGGTGCACAAGCCTGGGTATTTAGAAGCAAAAGCTCAGAGAGAGAGAGAGAGAGAGTAGTGAGGGCAGGTTTGGCTGATGGTCCACTCACTCAAAGCTCAACATCACCTACCACAGGCTACAATTAAAGTTCTAAAGAATCGTAGGCAGATAAGGTGATGTATCACCCACTTATTGCAGCAGGCTTTGGTTCTTGCAGCAAACATCTTTAGATTTGCTGCATTATTTATGTGGCTTTAAGTACGGAAGGATTCTGCTTAATTTGATGCATGACACAGATCAACTTCATTTCAAATAGTGGATTAGGTGAATGGAGAAGACAAGTCACAGCCATTTATCCATGCCATTCTTCAGAAATCTGGAGCAATATATGCACGTTTTGAAAGGTCAAAATCTCCAACTCGGTGGCATGAAGCAAATGCGGTTCTGTTCTTAATTCTTTGCATGCCACACTTTTGAACTCTTTTTATGGTCAAAATTTCAAGACTCAATAGATGACATATATAATTCAGCAAATGGAGTGGTTGAGTTGGGAGATTCTCTTTCTTGAATGGAAGAAACTTTGTACGTGGAAGGATTTTGACCGAAGCATCTCACTTTGGTCAACAAACTCATGCGCACTGTGCTTACTCGCAGCTGCAGTGATGCATAGTGGCTTCCCTTTGCGTGTCCCCCAAACTTGGAACCTTCTCAAGCTTGTCAATACCATTAATTAGCTGTCTTCAATTAGTATGTTGAAGCCTTACGATTCTTGAATTCACTTCTTTGTATGTTGGCGTTGGTGAAAGGTCACACGAAGGTTATGGCTTTTGACTTTGCTTGCCAAAGTCGATGCACGCTTGAAGGCACTTCCAGTCACAGGGATTTGACAACGAAGTGTGCCTCCTTTTGACTGCCTTTTCCTTCTAATCTCTCTCACTTGCTGAATAGGAGAATAAAAGCCAAAGAGATCATGCGAGGCTGTGGAATTAACCGATATTTTATCACTGTTTATTAGGTCATGTCGATCTTGTATCTCAAAATGAAGTTAATTGAAGTGTTAATCCTGTGGCCGATGCACGTGCAAACTAATCATTCAGATCGCAGATCGATGACTTATTCCTATAAATCGAAGTCTGAAAGAACTACAAGAGATATATATTATGAAACTTCAGCAAACATAGCATGGTGCTTTATTTCTCGGGCCACAGAGGGAGACTCCTCGAGCTTTCTAGACCTCGTCATCCCACAGTTCAGCCACACTCTTGTATGGCCCCTCACTCTTGTTCACAAAGGTCTCCTCTCCGGACACGGTTCTCCTCTGCAGCACCAACAATGCTTGCATGAATCATAATCCTCTTATCAGAAGCGTACATCAAAAGAAATATGATCTCTGGTTACCTGGTCACTCATGCTATTCAAAGCTTCCAAGTCTCCTTGAGGGATTGCCCACCCAAACAACTGTATGTTTCCTTTGATCCTATCGGCATTCGTCGACTTCGGAATAACGCTGGTACCTCTTTGCAGCCCCCATTTCAGCAGCACCTGCCCAGGGGTCTTGTTGAGCTTCTTGGATACCTGCATTAATGGTGATTCAGATGAGTATAGCTTGGTCCACCTGCATCATCTTGTGTTAACGAGAAATAATCGATCGAGGTGTTTCACCGTCACTACTGTTGGATCGTGTATGAGGTCTCGATCACTTCTCGAAGATCCCAGTGGAGAGTAAGCCTGCAAGTAGGAGATCAGTTAGTGGTGTATGCGGCTGAAATCCTCAAGGGAGTTGAGGATTCCTTACGGTGACATGGATCCCATTGTTCTTGCAGGCCTCCAGTATCTTATCGTTCCTCCAGCCCGGGTGCATCTCCATCTGACCTCGAAGCAAAGATGATGAGAAGGGAGAAAAGAGATGGAATTGAGCATGCATGGCTTGTGCTACTCTTGCACAGCATCTGTTGGCTTTACCTGGCACACCGAGGGCATGGTTTGGGCACATTGAAGCAGCTTGTTGAGCTTCTTTAAGGTGAAATTGCTGACTCCAATGTCCCTGACGAGTCTATCTTTCACCAGGTTCTCCATTTCTCGCCACACTCCCTCCATGTCGAAGTCTAGTATGTCAGATGCTCGTGGAGGCTTTGTTGCACCTTCCTTGAGGTGAAATGGCCAGTGAATCTGCCATAAAAAGAGTTGCTGTGACACCTGGAACTGATGATTGACCAGTTTATCCCAGCTAAATTATCATTGTTTTATGATTATGATCGTCATATATATGCTGTGACAACCTAACATCATGTTGTCTTCCCCTAAGCATCCTGGTGGAGAAGCAACTCATTCCTAATATATGTGGTCTTAAGCATCGCAAGTATATAGGCTTACCAGATAAAGGTCGAGGTAATCAAGCTGCAGTTCTTTTAGGGTTTGCTTCAGTGCATTTCGAACTCTATCAGGAGAAAGATCTGTGCACCTGCACCACATAGAGCACATGATTGACGTCTGATTCCCTTAAAACAAGTATCTGATAGTTTTCATCTGTTGCATGTCGATTCCAATCTTTATCTGTTGTCGGTAGATTATGAAAAGTGAGGTTGGAGGACATGCCACAACTTTGATGTGATGAACAGGTCGTTTCTTGGTATCCCTGCTTGCAAAGCAGCTTGGAGACCTCGTCCTACCTGAGAGTAGTACTCCATTAGAATGTCATCCATGGAAGTAGATCAAATCAAGATGGCCAGAGACTCCGGGCTATACCTCTTCTTGAATCGCATATAGTGGAGCTGTGTCCACATGCCTATACCCAGCCTGCAGCCAAGAACAAGGGAGCATGACGTTGATTTTGCTTGTGTAGATCAGTACCACGACGCAGAAACAAGTTGGCCTGTGATTGTAAGGGAAACATAGGAGAATGAAGAAGAGGGGGAAGAGATCAAGCACCTCGGTGATGGCAGTGTAGACCGAGTGGGAGGCTTCGGAGGAGGCGGACTTCCATGTCCCCAACCCCACGGAGGGGATGGAATGCCCGCTCACCAGCTTGATGTAGCGTAGATCCCCCTGCGCGCTCGGTGCATCGCACAATGCCTGTGACATCTCTTCCTCTTCCTCCTCCTCCTCTTCTTCTTCTTCTTCCACTTCCCCCTTCAACCGATCTGGTCTTCTTCCTCTAGTTCGCAGCCCTTCGCGGAGATGAAAGCGAGGTCCACCATGACTGTCCGTTCTTATAGACGTCTGCATGGACGACACGTGTCCATTGACTCACGCGTGTTGGATTCTCCTTGGTTCTCGGCCGAATGGATCCATATATGTCCTCCAAATATAAAGGGCACTTTGTTGAAGATTTCGTCCTCTGAATTGGTCCGGAATCAACGATGTCTTCGGTGTCATGAATTATGTCGAGTATGGAAATTAGCGAGAGTAGATCTTCGTTGTTCGTCGTCATAAATTGGTTTCTTTCAGATATGAAAAAGGATAGATCAATATGTTGTCACATTAATCTGCATTCTGTAATATACAATTCTTGAGCTTGAAAACAATTAATTAACTAATTAAAATTCAATACACACTTCCCTTAGTAAATAATACATCAACTTTAACCATGCGGAACAATACTGCATTTCTCATTTGGGCTTTGGTAATGATAAAGAAAATATTCGCTTGACAATATCAGTAACAATATAATAAGGTGTTCATCGAATATGAATTTTATAGAACCAAAACCGAATTTTAAAATATTTTTATAAAATATATTAAATTTATAATAATATACATGAAATCCTATAACAATTATGAAACATATTAACACATAAGTGTACCTGATGAATCCATCAGAGTATTTTGATTTAGTTAGTGAATTAGCCTTCCAATTGCACAATATCTCTAAGAACCATTTTGTTTTTCTTTGATGGGTGAAGAGAAATCTTAAAATTGATACTGCAATTAGATATCATAACCATATTTATATTTATAATTATATTTACAATTATACCCCAGGATGTTTCATATTTGATGTTTCATATTCTTGATTTGTCTCATTATCAAGTTAGAATTGTAATTGATGGCATCGACACGTTTAATTTTCATAACAATTATGCCCCTTAGCCAAATAATTTTACTTTAATTAGATCATTTTAATTTTTGGCTAATCAAAATAATAACTTAACATATTTAATTATGCATATGTGATCCTTAAAATTCTAACAATCTCTTAGGGTCACATATGTATCTTTATAAATGTGCTATACTTTATGAGCTTGTCATTATTAAACAAGATATACAACACAATCTTGTCCACAAGCCATGTTAATATATGATCAAAGTAGTCTTCGCTATATCAATCATAGCTAAACCCATTAATGATCATTAATATTAACATAACCAAATGATGTAGATCAATCATGAAATATGTAGTATGAAAATTACATGTGATATGTACATGTCAATTTTCAACTAGTCCAATTTTATCATTACGAGATCATTAATAACTTTAATAGTCATAATGTACAAAGTAAACCAAGATTTTATTTTTTATCAGAAAAAATATATACAAATATAGAATCTAGCATAGAACATACAACGAACATACAACAAACATATGACAAACTCTCACTGAATTGAAGTTTCCTCAAATTCTAATATATCCATATGAGTAGTATGCTCATGAAAGACTTTGGATGTACACCTTTTGTAAGAGGATCTACCAATATAAAGTTTATTCCTAAGTATTTTATAGAAATTTGTCTACTTTGTATCCTTTCTTTCGCAACTAGAAACTTGATGTCAATGTTGGAGTATAAAACAACCGATTTATTGTCACAATATATCTTTAGCGGTCTTTCAATCTCTTATACTATTTGCAACCTTGTGATAAAATTTCTCAACCAAATTTCATGATTTGATGCCTCAAAACATGTTACAAATTCTACTGTCATTGTGGAAGAAGTAATAAGAGATTGCTTAGCACTACGCCAAGAAATTGCCCCACCAGCCAACATATAAATGTAGCCCGAAATGGATTTCCTACTGTCTTAGCATCCAACAAAATCAGAGTCAGAATACCCAATAATCTCCAAATGGTCTAATCTCATATATATGAGCATATGATCTTTTGTCCTCTTTAAATATTTCATGACTCTTTTGGTTGTCTTTCAATGATCCATTCCAGAATTGCTTAAGTATCTACCTAACACTCCAATAATGTATGATATATCCAAACGCGTATAAACCTGTGCATACATTAGACTCCCTATAGTTAATGCATAGGGAATCTTCTACATTTCTTAAGTTTCAAGATTTCCTTTAGGGCACTGATTGAGACTGAACTTGTCTTCCTTTGCGACAGGGGTGTCTCTTGGTTTGTAATCCTGCATGTCAAACTTTTTGAGTACCTTATCGATATAACTCATTTATAATAATCCTAGAATACCTCGAGATCTATCTTGGTATATTTGGATTCCTAATACAAAAGATGCATCACCAAGATCTTTATCTCAAAATTTATAGATAGATATCTCTTGATTTCATGTAATATATCTATATCATTTGTGGCAAGTAGAATATCATCCACATACAATATCAGAAAAATAAATTTACTCCCACTAAACTTGTGATACACGTAATCATCAACAACATTCACCACAAAACCAAATAAGAAAATTATTTGATGAAATTTGTGATACCACTAGCGATATGTATATTTCAGCCCATAGATGGATTTTATCAATTTAAAAATTATTTTCTTTGGATCTCCTAACACAAAGTTTTCTAGTTATACTATATAAATTGTTTCATCAATATTTCCATTGAGAAACATTGCTTTGACATCCATTTGATGAAGCTCCAAATTAAAATGTGCAACTAGAGTCATAATTATCCTAAAAGAGTCTTTCGTTAAAACCAGAGAGAATGTATCTTTAAAGTCAATCCATTCCTTTTGTGTATAACCTTTTGTGTCTTATAACTCTTCACATTACCATTAGAATCTCTTTTGGTTTTAAAAATATATTTACAACTAATATGTTTCATACCTTTTAGTAATGGGATAAGTTATCAAACTTTATTATCTTACATGGACTTATACTCTTGATTCATTGCTTCAATCCACTTAGTTGAATTGGAATCCTCCATGGCTTGATGAAAGTTGATTGGATCATCTTCCATTATACCACTATTTTCTTCATTTTTCTAGAGAAATAATATATAATCATCCGAAATGGCACTGCTCCTTTCCCTAGTGGATCGTCGTACAAGTGCTGGCTCTAGTGGCACGGGTTCTTGAAGATGTTAGAGTTTGTTCTTCATGAATAATTTTCTCATATTGTATGGGAGCTGAAATGACTATATCCTTTTGAGGTACTAAATTTGTCATATTAGTGGCAACTAAATGGATTGGATCAGATTGAACCAATTCTTTCTCAAGGGTAAAGTTTTTAACTTTATTTCTCCCCTTAAACTCGATATCCTCAAAGAATGTAGCAATACTCGTCTCAAAAATATTTCTTGATTTGAGATTATAAAATTTATACCCCTTAGATCACTCAGAATAACCAATAAAATAATTGCTCACTATTTGGGGTTCCAATTTTCTTTCATTATGCTTGGAAGGTATTGCCTCAACTGGACAACCCTGTACACAAAAGTGCCTTATACTAGATTTTCTCCTAGTCCAAAGTTCATAAGGTATTTTCGTAGTTGATTTAGTTGGTATTCTATTAAGAATCTAAGCTGTAGTTTTTATTGCTTCTCCCCATAGTGACTCTAGCAAAGTAGATTATGAAATCATACTTCTTACCATATCCTTAAGTGTGTAGTTTCGTCTTTCAGCTACATCATTCATGCTAGGTAACCCTAGCATTGCATACTGAGGGACAATTCCACACTTATCTAGGTATAGAGCAAATAGTTCTGGACGTTGTTCACTTGAGCTATCATTTCTATCGTAATATTCTCCTTCATGGTCAGATCTGACGTTGTTTATCCTTTTGTTGAGTTAATTTTCAAGTTCAACTTTAAATGATTTGAACACATCGAAAGACTAGAATTTTTCATGTATTAGATACAAGTATCTATATATAAAGTAATCGTCTATGAATGATATAAATTATTGTTGACCATTCCACGAAAGTATAGGAAATGACCCACAAATATCCGTATGTATCAATTCTAAGACGTTCATAGCTCTATATGCACTTAGATCTCTTAGCTTTGATTTATTTACCTTTAATGCATTCAACATAAACATCTAAACCTGATAAGTCAATGGGATCAAGAATCTTTTCTGACACAAGTTTTTCAACTCTATTTATAGATATGTGACCCAAACGTTTACGTCATAATACACCCGAATTTTTAATTTTATATTTAGTACCTTACAATTCCACATTCATGAATTCATGATAGGACGTTATAGTATCAAGCAAATATAAATTGTCATAATACATAAGTAAATATAGTTCCAATCAAGACAAAGTAAACTAATTATTTCTAAATGAATAAGAATAACTATATTTATCCAAATAAGAAACAAAAATTAAATTTCGTCTAAATGACAGTACAATAAAAATGTCTTTCAAATCTAAATAGTATCCGATACACAATAACAATCTAAATGTGTCTATAGCTTCCATATCTACCAATTTTTCATCCCCACATAAATGCATCTCTCAACATCATTAGGCCTTTGGTAGCTCAGGCAACCCTGCATTGAAACACTAATATTAGTAGTTGTATCGGAGTCTAACCACTAAGTGTTTCTAGGTACTAAAGTTAAATTGACTTCAGAATAAACCAAAGTAAGGAACATACCATTTTTAGCACACTAAGCGTGATATTTAGCACAATCCTTTTTCAAATGCTCAGATTTCTCGTAGAAAAAACAAGTATCATCCTAATTTTATTTCTTCTGTACTTGACCCTTATTAGCCTCATTCTTTCCGGATTTATATTTTCTTTTCTTGCCCTTATCCTTAGAGATGCTGGCCAAGTTGGCACTTTCAGTCTTTTTTTCTTCTTACATATAATATGAAATGAGCTCGTTAAGAGTTCATTTGTCCTTTTGGTAGTTATAATTGACCTTAAACTAACTGAATTATGCAGGGAGAGATATCAGAACCAAATGAACAAGTAAGTCCTCTGATGAGCTTTAATGCTTTAAGTTTAAAAGTAAGATTAGACATCTCCATGATGTACTCCCTTATATTTCCTTTGTTGTTGTACCTCATGGAAATCAAGCTTTGAAGCAGAATGATTGTTTTTGCTTTATCATTTTTAAGAAAATACTTTTCTATTTTGATAAGGAAATCTTTGATCTTGGTAATCCCTTCGGATACCGCACTCCTAAAGGCTTCCGGAATGCCGCGCTTAATGATCATGAGACTCATGTAATTAGACTTGTCCCACTTCTCATATAGTCTCCTTTCATCATGAGTACTATTTTCTATAAGAGAAGTAGGTTGGTCTTCCTTTAGTGCAAGATTCAGATCCATGTAGCCCAAAACGATCAAAATGTTTCCTTCCAATCCTTAAAGTTGGTTTCGTTTAGCAGATATTGTTGTGAGAGAACCTAAACAAGGGAATAATAGACAATCACAAATTACGCTCATATATATTACCATAAACTTAAGTAAATTCAAATAATGATATAACTCATCTCAATGTACCAAGTGCAACATTAATATATTATCTTTGAACTTTAATATTAATTGATAATGGTAGTGTTGTTGTAATGATTAAACACTAATAATAAGGCATGTCAAATGATAAATTCATCTTTAGATTGATTTATTATTCACAGGTACAACTTTATAATTATCACATGTTTACTGGGTATGTATGGAATTCTATTAGTCACTAACCTTCTTTTAAGTCGACCAATTTCGACATGGATATAAATACACACTATATTTAATTTCATTTCATGAGAAATGCCACACATGACAGGTCACTTTGGTAACTTCATGCATCAAATTACTCAATCTAATATTAAACAACTATATAATTACTAATTAAATTTAAATCATATTAATCAAATTGGCTTAACCTTAATTTGGTGATTCAAACATTTGCTGCATGTAAGCTATTCGATTTATGTTAACAATCAACTTTATAGAACTAATATTATGTTTAAACTAACTATTATTAATTAAATTTGTATGAATTTAATTAATTAGATAAAATCCGAAGACGTTAAAGAAAATAAATTAGAAGACTCACTATAGGGAAAAGGTTTATGCAACACGTGAAAATAAACAACAATAGGAACTCTAATAACATGTGTTGGTTATTTAACATATGGATCAAACATGTTTTATAAAACCAAAACTGAATTTTAGAATATTTTCATAAAAACTTAATAAATCCAGAAGTCCTATAACAATTATGAAACATATTAACATAGAAACGTACTTGATGAATCCATCATAGTATATCAGTTTAATTGGTGAATTAGTCTTCCAATTGTAGAGTATCTCTAAAAACCCTTTTGTTTCTCTTTGATGGATGAAGATAAATCTTAAAATTGATACAATTATGCCCCAAGATGTTCATAACTGTATCTACAGTTATGCTCCAAGATGTTTCATATTTCTAACTTATCTCATCATCAAGTTAGAAATGTAATTGATGGTATCCACACAATTAATTTTTATAACAAGTATGCCCCTTAGTCAAATAATTTTACTTTAATTAGACCATTTTAATTTTTAATTAATTAAAATAATAATTTAACATATTTAATTATACATGTGTGACCCTTAAAATTCTAACATAAGGTGCATTCAACTCGAATCATCTTACATGAAGAGGGATCACCAATAATGTATAGATCTCGAGCCTACAATGTCGACTTATCCACCAACAACAATAATAATTGGCTCGATAGTCCAATTGCATGACCCAATAAAAAAATCCCTACTTAATTTTATTAAGGTTTTTTATGTTACCAACTTAATCTTTACAACAATATAAAAGTATAAAGTTTTTTATCTAAATTCTATTTTAGTCCAAGTTCGGGCTTATGCAGGATAAAATGAGGTGGACGAAAGCATGTACATGAGAATAAGTGAAGCATTTTTGTAGAGAGAGATTTTTTTTTTTTTGTCCCCATTGTTCCTCCTGCTGCTATCAATTCTTAGATATGGTGCCCACATAAAGTAACCTATGTACTCTTCTACGTGATAAAAAAAATAAAAAGAAAAAGCTATTGTAATAATAATAATATTATTATTATTAGCAAATCAATTTTTAAGGTTAATTTTTTATAGATGAATTCTCGAAAAAAGTTTCAAGCTTTAAGAATTTATTGTATAGCTCATTATGTGAAAAGATTATTTTGCTTACCTCCATTGGACCTATCGTCGCCTCCGTCGACTTATCCCTGTATATCTTGCACGAGAACCGTTATTGCTACTCATAGTATGCGTGTGATGTAGCTTTTGTTGTTGCCACCTGCAGCCCTCGTGTGAGAGTCTATCGTTACCACCACCCACAATCCTAAACTCGATCTTGACCTCCCTGTTAATTGGCCCTCATCGTGCTACTCGTAGGCCTCACGTGAGAAAGGAGGAGGCGTAAGAGTTGTTACCACCTCAGCGGACCTCGCTAGCACCCATCAACATAGTTATTATCTTTGAGTGCGTAAGAGTGGATCTGATGGGGGTCAATGAGGTCCACGAAGACAGTGACACTCTCACACCCCCTCCTTCCTCACGTAAGGATTGTATGAAAGCAAAACGAGACCGATGTAAAGCGGGTGATGCAAAGCAAAGGTGGCGACGGATTCGACGAGAGCCAAGGGTAAAAGGGTTATTTATAAAAAAAAAATATAAATTTTTTAAAAATTGGGAGGCTATGAAAAAAAAAAATCAAAATTAAGAGTTTTTTTTACCTCGAATTCGTCTGTTTTTTATTAGAATAATCGTAGATAAATGGAGACAAAGCTCACTTTCGGAGAATTAATATCAATCTTCTTTTTTGACCTGCTTTTTCTTTTGACCCTTCATGTAGCCCTCCTTTGTTGCTGGATTCAATCCTGACCATGGTCCCACACAAATCGACCAAACAAGCAATCGTAAAAGTGGTACGCAAAACGGGTACCTGTATACGTGTACTTTGTCCTTTTCTTTCGATCTAAGCTTTGATCGACCAATCGCGCGGAAGCAGCGCACCGCTTTCCCATCTCCCGAGTGCAACGCATAATCACGGGAATGCCATCGGGTGGTACGTCATCGCGCTCCCTGTTGCCCTTTCCGCGTTCCTTCTCTGCCTCCTGCCACCCTCTCAGCTCTATATGCTGTCGTCCACTTCGAATGCGCGTCTCACTTCTGCTTCACTTCGACCCCCCGACTCCCATGGCGGCGACTCCCCGCTGCTAGTAGTCAGTGGGCACCGGAGTAGTAGTAGTAGTGTAGGGAGAGACGGAGATTGGAGAATAACTTACGCGTCATGGAGGAGAACGGGGAGGAGAAGCTGATCGCGGCCGTCCGCCACATCGCCAAATCGCTGGGCCGCACCGACACCATGGCCGACGACATCCTCCAGGTCTTCTCCGCCTTCGACGGCCGCTTTTCCCTTGACAAGCTCGCCTCCGACCGCTCCGTCCCCGCCCACCCTGCTGCTGCTCCTGCGGCCGCCGGACGAGAGGCGGACGACCCCCGGCCGCCCCTCGAGCGCACTATCCGCACTCTCGACCGCCAGATCTCCCGCTTTGTTGCCTCTGAGCGACTCATTTGGTCTGACGCCGCCGATGCGGCCGCCTTCCTCGAGGCCGTTGATGACCTCCTTGCCACCATCCATGACCTCGACGCCCCCCCCGACAAGCCCCTCCTTGACCGTGCCGAAGACCTCCTCCAACGCTGCATTCTCCGCCTCGAGGAGGAGCTCCGCGCCATCCTCCGCCGCCCTGTTGGCTGTGGCCCTGCCGTTGGAACCCCGCCCTCGGACGGCTCCGACTCGGACGCTGCCGAAGGGAGCGAGGACCGCGTCCCCGTCGCCGCCCCCGTCGACGACTATAACCTCGTCATCGACGCCCTGCCCTCGGGCTCCCTCGCGGACCTCCACGCCATTGCCCGCCGCATGGTCGCCGCCGGGTTCGGCCGCGAGTGCGCCGAAGCCTACGGCGTCTCTCGCCGCGGCTTCGTGGACGCGTCAGTCGCCCGGCTCGGCATCCGACCCCGTCCGGCCGAGGAGGTCCAGGCGTCCACCTGGATCGACCTCGAGGACGAGATCGCCCGCTGGGTCAAGGCCGTCAACATGGCCTTCCTCATCCTCGTCCCCAGCGAGCGCCGCCTCTGCGACCGTGTCTTCGCCTCCCTTCCCCCATTCGCTGACATCGCATTCGCCGCCGCCTGCCGCCCAGCAGCAGCCGGGCTCCTCTCGTTCGCCTACGTCGTCGCCGCCGGCCCCCGCGATCCGGTTCGCCTCTTCCGTCTCATCGACATGTACGAGGCCCTCCGGGACCTCCTCCCCGAGCTCGACCATCTTCTTTCGGAACAGTACTCAGCCGCCCTCCGGGCCGACGTCGCCGCCGACCGCAGGGCCCTGGGGGCAGCTATCCGGGGGATATTCGTTGAGCTCGAGAACCTGATCCAGCGTGACCCGGCCAAGGCAACCGTCCCGGGCGGCGGCCTACACCCGATAACCCGCTACGTGATGAACTACCTGCAGGCGGCGTGCGCCTCCCGGCGGACCCTGGAAGAGGTCATGGACGAGGACGCCGCCATCCCGCCGGACCCCCACCACCCGTCCTCGTCCCCCTCCCTTTCCCTCCAGGTCGCGTGGCTCGTGGACGTCCTCCATTCCAACCTCGAGAACAAATCCAAGATATACCCGGAGCCGCCGCTGAGCTACATCTTCCTGATGAACAACGGCAGGTACATGACCCAGAAAGCCAGAGACAGCGAGCTGGGGGCGCTTCTGGGGGAAGACTGGATCCGGCGGCAGATGGCGATGGTGCGGCGGTGGGGCAACGCCTACCAGCGGGCCACGTGGACCAAGGTGGTGGCGGTGCTGCGAATGGACGTCATCGGCGGCACGGTCTCCTCGGCCTCGCCCGCGGCCGGGAAGGCGATGCGGGAGCGCCTCCGGGTGTTCAACACCTACTTGGAGGACATCTGGAAGGTGCAGGGCGGGTGGGTGGTGGCGGACGAGCAGCTGCGGACGGAGCTGAAGCTGGCGGTGGGTGCCCTCGTGCTGCCGGCCTACCGCAACTTCGTGGCGCGGCTGCGCCTGGCCGGGGAGGGCGGCAAGCAGGCGGAGCGGTACTTGAAGTACACCGTCGAGGAAGTGGAGGCCAGGATCAATCAGCTGTTCGACGGTGGCCGCAGAAGGTGTTAGCAGCAGCAGCGAATGAGTTGGGGATGAAGGTGTTACTTGCAGTCGTGGGGTTTGGAATGGGTTTACGCCCACAAAGAATACAATGACATCTTGTGTGAGCTACACGAATAACTCAAAGCACACAAGTTTTCCTGGTCATATTGTTCTGAAACCAATGCAATATTAGATCAGATTCCATCCTCACCATTCTACTATAATAATATTATTATTATTTATTGAATTATGATAATGATTATGATTATGATTATAATTATTATTGATCAGATTTCATCCTCATAATTTTATTATTATTATTAATTCAGATTTTGATTATGCAAAGTGAAAGCTAATTTGGATCCAACCTAATTCTTTCTTCGAGCCAAATTAAGATAATTATTAAGTTTTAGGATGTACCTTATCTCCGAATGGGCATTGATCTTGAGCGTATCGCCACTCTCTATTGAGTCCAAGATGCAATATGTTTCTATTGTATAGTGTACATTTGTTGGTCGATGTTAAAGTATCACTCATCTAATGTCAAGATATCAATCACTTTGTCACGGACTTAACTAGTTTTGCCTAAGTCGTGCGACACCCTTACGTGTCCATCCGCAAAGGTCAGCCTTCTCAAAACCTCCCATGGTCCCTTAGGACCTATAAAAGAGAAAATGGATTAGAGAAAGTGCCTCACTCGGGATCCACAAGCAAACATTACATAAAACACTTCATAATCAATACAAATTACAAACATACTTTACAAGCTCTGAATGACTGCACAACAAAGGGTCAAAATGGTCCACTACAGACCGAATATCTCTCATAAGTGTCCACATGACAACTTTTATTTACAAGCCTAAAACGACCACCAAACCCGATTAAAATAGAGCTATTAAGCCTTCGACCGTCCTTGTGCAAAGCATGAACATACCAAAAGACACGGACATACATAAGCATTACATCAAACATCCTATTTAGAAGTTTGTCCATGATATTCTCCCTCACTCATTCCTTCGACGTCCTCGTCAAAGCCTTTGCCGACACTACAACTCCTCGCCTTTGCTGAGTCTTCAATCTTCT
>LVTN01000066.1:581950-624355 GCA_001649415.1 Musa itinerans | reverse complement strand
ATTGGGTGAATGCTTGTTGGAGCTTTGACGAGCATCATCTTGCAAATATTTTGAAGTTTTTGGGTCATTCCTCCATAAAATTTGTCCATCGACTCTTTTTTGACTTAGTTGTCCCTTCCAAGTAGGTTCGCATCACTTCCGCTTTCGATTGACATTTCATTGGGAAATGAAACGGACAATCTACTCTCAGTAGCACTGATCACCGTAGGTGAGGATTTGATAACTATTATCTTCTATTATCTTCGAATGGTCTTTGAACCTGTGCAGAGCTTCTCTACTGGATAGATAAGAGAATTAGGGTACTCGGTTTCACCTATTTTCTTAAGAGTTGAGAAGACAAATGTTACTTGACTTCACCCGCCTCCTTGAGAGTTGTACTCCATACATCGAGCAAGTTATTGGCCTTCGCCTGCTCTTTGCTCATACATCTGAAGCACTTGAAGTTTGCACTCATTGCATTGAGTTAGTTACTGTAATTTACCTTCTCAATGCCATTGAACTTCTGAAATGCAGGAAGTTTTCACCCCAACTTGGAGTAAGTCTCTAGTAGTTTTGGTCGCCTCTAGGATTGTACCATCTTCTCCATCAACTCTGCCGCCTACTCCACTGAGTAGCAAAGGTACAACACCGCATATTGCTTGCTTCGTTCCTTGGTCGAGCACACTTATATGACCCGAAGTTCTTCACTTTTGGCTATCTTGATGAGAAGCTCGTTGATACCGGTCTTACGAAGTTCTTTGGCCTCTACCCTTCAACCTTATCTCGGTACTTAGAGTTTGCATCTGCATACTCCACCTCCTCGGCCTCTTTCACGACCAAGCGCTCTCCCTCCATGAGAGCAAGGGATCGATGACTTCACAGAAGTCCCGTCTCTATGGTACCATGGCGTTGTCATGCCCATGAACCTACTATCCGTCACCTTATATCTGCATCCCTTTTCTTCATAATCGATATATTTGCCTCTGTGGCACTCCTTCGAGTTTACCTTCATTCTAACCAATGCTTTGTTTTGGGTAGCTAAGTCCCTCTGGACTCGTCGTCGCTTCCTTACCCCTTTCAACCCCTTGCTTCAATACTTCTGTGTTCTCTAAGCATTTTCCCTTGATCGATAGAAAGATAGACTGTAACTCCCATGCATGGCCTTTGCCATCATGTTGTAGGGTTTGCACCGATTCTGTTCTCCTTAGCTTCCTTGGTAGCAACGTTCGTTTACTCGACCTTGTCCTCTGACTTTGTCGAGCTCCCTTAAGCGAATATGAGCTCTAGAGTTATAGATTAAGTCCCACCATGGGACTCCATAATACTTGCATTTAAACTTTTTCCTCGGTGTTACATAGCCCCCATATGCTGATGACCAAGGCTTTCATCCGATGCAATATTCGATGCACGCATGGAAGACCTACCTCTGTGATACTATGGCATTCACTCCTTGAATCCATAGCCTTTCTTACTGTCGTGTTGTTCACTAAAGTGGAATTTCCAATAGCTCCCGATCATACCTTCATATGATATAGCCTCTCACGAGACTATCTTTGTGTATATCGCATTGCCATGAACTGTTCTACCATGATACGCTGCACCATGTCGCCTCCTGGTGACATCTCCATTACATTCTGATCCTTGTAGGATAAATTCAGATAATGATCCCTTCATGTGTGGCCTTTGCCAACACATCATAGGGCCTCTTCCAACTTCGATTTTGTTCGCTCCTTTGACAATTGACCTTCGTCCACTCATTCTTGGGTCACACCTAGACGAAGCATCGCTCTAGGACAGTCCATTGCCTAGCAGTTCCCGAAGTCCACCGACTTCGCTGAAATTAGTGCACCATTGTCTGGATCCTGGGCCTCTGCCCCTACCAACACAATCTCCGTTGCACACCGCTTCCTTTATAGCAACTTGAATGGCAGCACTATGGCATATTCTTTAAGAGTACCCGCCTCCACGTCCTCTTGCGCCATTGTCACGGCCTTAGCTAGAATTGCCTAAGGTGTGAGGCACCCTTGCGGCAAAGATGCGAACTTAGCTTGTGTTGCCTAAGTCGCGAGGCACCCTTGCGGCAAAGACGTGAACTTAGCTTGCGTTACCTAAGTCGTGCTTCACCCTTGCAATTTGCATCCGCAAAGATTAGCCCACTTGTAACCTCTTGCAGGTTCCAAAGGACCTGTAAAAGAGAAAGTTGATTAATTCGAAGAACGAGCGACAGACAAGTCCCAACGTTTCGCGAAAAGGGGAAGCTTTACGAGCAATTCAGCGAGCACTTTGTGTGCACAAGAGAAAAGAGGGAGAGGAAGAAAATAAGGATTTTAGAGGGTTGAACAAACAGCTACAAGTCCACAAATAGTTGCTCACCGGGTGCCGGGCGTGACAACAAGTTCCCGTCAGGGTAACATGCGAACTTGCCATGGTGCCACTCGGGTGGTTCCAGGGTGCTAAGATAGCTGACATTTTGCATGCGACACCGGGCTACAGAAAATAGCCCATGGCACACGAAAATAGAGCTATTTTGGGCTGTTTTGCTCGGTTCGGTGAGCAATCGCTTTGTAGCGCTGTAACTTATTCGAACTTATATTTTTACAACCAAAAGGACTTAAAATCAAGACAAAATATACTGCCAAGCAGCTGTACATGTAGATGAGAATGACGAACGGTTTATTGAATAGAGTTGTTGCGGGTGCAAGACGATCGTTTGTGACATTCTCCCCCACTTAAACTGTCGACGCCCTCGTCGACTCTTGTTGGTAGTTGTTGATAATTGTTTCTTCATGTTGCAGGGCATCTTCGGGCTCGCAACTAGCTTCAGTTCGGGGAAGCTTTCGCCACTTCACCAAGTACTCGGTCTGCTCAGCTCCATTAAGTAGCTTTATCTTGCGATCTGCTAAAATGGTTTCAACTCGCTTCTCGTAAGAGACTCTGGTGGGGGGTAGCCGAGTTAGAATACTTCGGGAAGCATCTGTGGTAGTCTTTTAGGTTGCTGGTGTAAAGAACATTGTCAATTTTGAACCATGCCGGCAGTAGCAACTTGTAGGAGACATTGCCCACCTTGCTGATAATTGGGAAGAGCCCTTCATACTTGCGCACCAATCCTTTGTATACTTTGTTCCTAAAGAATTGGAGTGATGCTGGTTGGAGCTTTACCAACCCCAAATCGCCAACCTTGAACTCTTGCGGTCGCCTTCCCAACTCTACCCACTTCTTCATCCTTTTTGTCGCCTTCTCCAAGTAAGCTTGCGCAATATTGGCATTTCAGTGCCACTCCTTTACGAAGTGGTAGGCTGATAGACTACTCCCAGTATACTCAATTGCCATGGTGTGAGGAGTTGACGGTTGTTGTCCTATAATGATCTCGAAGGGGCTCTTGTTGGACGCAAAGCTCCGCTGCAAGTTGTAGGAGAACCAACGACTTCATCCAATCTCGTTCAGCAAAGGGATATATTCAATTATGGCGAGCCGAACTCGCCAATGTCTATCCTCTGCAAGCTCAACAATGGCAGGTAAGAGAGATTGCGACAGCAAATCAATTCCAATAACCTGCAAACCAATTTGACCACAAATTCTAGGACAATCCCAAAAATGAAATAGTATCTGGTGATATTACACAGCTTAAATTTGGCCAACGCCACTCATTATATAAATTATGTGCCATAGCTTCAATAGGGACTAGAAATCATATCATTTGTCGGTTGCACCAATGTATAAAGGAGTAACGACATCAATATATCAATATAAGTAAGAAGTCAACTTTTTTTTTTATGTTTAAGCAATAGAATTTTTTTTCTCCTTGTAGTAATAAACAAGAACCTCAAAAAATCGATTAAGTAAAATTACATGGTCACAACTGTCTTTATTCTTTAACAACTATTGATCAGCTTTAGTGGTTGAGTCCAAAAATTACATGGTTGCACCTATGTATAAAGGAGTAACCACATCAATATATCAATATAAGTAAGAAGTCAACTTTTTTTTTTATGTTTAAGCAATAGAATTTTTTTTCTCCCCGGAGTGGCACTAAGAGGGGGGGGTGAATTAGTGCAGCGGATTAAAACGTCAGTTTTGGAAAATCTTTCTCACGATAAAAACTGAACTCGGAAGTATTTAACTTGAAAGCGTGTTTGTAAAGGTGTGCAACAAAAATAATGAGGAAGTAAAGCACATAAGAAGGTTTGCAGTAAGATAAGCAGCAACAAATAGATGCAAACTAGAGAAGACGGTAGTTTATAGTGGTTCGGTCAATCGTGACCTACATCCACTCCTCCGATTCCTCTTCCGTCGAGGCCACCGGCATCCACTAATGATCTTCCTTTACTAGGCGAAGATCAACCTCCTTCTTACACCCCTCTTACAACCTCTTACAAGTGGTTCACCCTTTTACAAAGATTTCAATGAAAAGAAAGGAGTGAACACTCAAGCTATTGAAAACAAGACTTTTCCTAAAGCTTCTCTCAACTTCTAACTTCTCAAAAGGTTGTTGTCTCAGCTGAGATTTGAGGGGTCTTTATAGGCCTCAAGAGGATTCAAATTTGGGCTCCAAAAATTTGAATTCTCTTAGGTTCCCGATGTTGGAGGTGCCACCGCCCAGCCAGGCGGTGCCACCGCCCAGCCAGGCGGTGCCACCGCCCAGCCAGGCGGTGCCACCGCCCAGCCAGGCGGTGCCACCGCCCAGCCAGGCGGTGCCACCGCCCAGCCAGGCGGTGCTACCGCCCAGCTCTCGGGTGGTGGGCGGTGTAACCTCCCAGCCCAGGCGGTGCCACCGCCTGGCTCTCGGGTGCTAGGCGGTGCAACCGCCCAGTCTGGAGGTTCCACCGCCCGACACTTGGTTTCTTGGTTGGGCTTCAAACTTAGCCCAAACCAAGTCCAAGTTTGGGCCCAGTTGGCCCCTACTTGGGTCATAGGATTAACACCTAATCCTAGCCCTAATTAATGTGCTAACTACAATTTTAAAGACATTTTTTAAGCTATTACAAAGTCCATAAGTCAAGACTTCTTTCGGCGAGCTTTCGGCGAACTTCCGTCGGTCTTCCGATAAACTCTCGGAAACCATTCTGCGGACTCCCGGCAAGCTCCTAGACTTCACGATTTGATCTTGGCGAGTTCCGATGAGCTTCTTCGGCAAGCTCCGATCTTTCTTGGTGAGCTCCGTGAACTTCCGACGAACCTTTTGGCGAGCTTCCGAAAAACCCTTCGGCAAGCTCCCTACTCATTCTCGGCTAGTTCCGGCAGCATTCCCGACGAACCTTCGGACTTCCGTCGAACTCTCGAACTCCCAATGAATCCTTCGCACTTGACTCTGGCACTTTATTTCACTTTATTGTTAGGACCGGAGCGGCACTAAGAGGGGGGGGTGAATTAGTGCAGCGGATTAAAACGTCAGTTTTGGAAAATCTTTCTCACGATAAAAACTGAACTCGGAAGTACTTAACTTGAAAGCTTGTTTGTAAAGGTGTGCAACAAAAATAATGAGGAAGTAAAGCACATAAGAAGGTTTGCAGTAAGATAAGCAGCAACAAATAGATGCAAACTAGAGAAGACGGTAGTTTATAGTGGTTCGGTCAATCGTGACCTACATCCACTCCTCCGATTCCTCTTCCGTCGAGGCCACCGGCATCCACTAATGATCTTCCTTTACTAGGCGAAGATCAACCTCCTTCTTACACCCCTCTTACAACCTCTTACAAGTGGTTCACCCTTTTACAAAGATTTCAATGAAAAGAAAGGAGTGAACACTCAAGCTATTGAAAACAAGACTTTTCCTAAAGCTTTTCTCAACTTCTAGCTTCTCAAAAGGTTGTTGTCTCAGCTGAGATTTGAGGGGTCTTTATAGGCCTCAAGAGGATTCAAATTTGGGCTCCAAAAATTTGAATTCTCTTAGGTTCCCGATGTTGGAGGTGCCACCGCCCAGCCAGGCGGTGCCACCGCCCAGCCAGGCGGTGCCACCGCCCAGCCAGGCGGTGCCACCGCCCAGCCAGGCGGTGCCACCGCCCAGCCAGGCGGTGCCACCGCCCAGCCAGGCGGTGCTACCGCCCAGCTCTCGGGTGGTGGGCGGTGTAACCTCCCAGCCCAGGCGGTGCCACCGCCTGGCTCTCGGGTGCTAGGCGGTGCAACCGCCCAGTCTGGAGGTTCCACCGCCCGACACTTGGTTTCTTGGTTGGGCTTCAAACTTAGCCCAAACCAAGTCCAAGTTTGGGCCCAGTTGGCCCCTACTTGGGTCATAGGATTAACACCTAATCCTAGCCCTAATTAACGTGCTAACTATAATTTTAAAGACATTTTCTAAGCTATTACAAAGTCCATAAGTCAAGACTTCTTCCGGCGAGCTTTCGGCGAACTTCCGTCGGTCTTCCGATAAACTCTCGGAAACCATTCTGCGGACTCCCGGCAAGCTTGTAGACTTCACGATTTGATCTTGGCGAGTTCCGACGAGCTTCTTCGGCAAGCTCCGATCTTTCTCGGTGAGCTCCGTGAACTTCCGACGAACCTTTTGGCGAGCTTCCGAAAAACCCTTCGGCAAGCTCCCTACTCATTCTCGGCTAGTTCCGGCAGCATTCCCGACGAACCTTCGGCCTTCCGTCGAACTCTCGAACTCCCAACGAATCCTTCGTGCTTGACTCCGGCACTTTGTTTCGCTTTATGTCTTCATCGTTATCGTAGTTAATCCTGCACATACAAGCCAAAACTCTACTCCGATCTAGACAATTGTTACTGCGCGAATTGACATTTTGTTGCCCGGCACGTCATTGGTTGGCGCTTCGTCCGATTCTTCAGCGCATCGTCCTCTCTTGCGGCTTGTTGCCCAATCGGTGGTTTACCTCCGCAACCCCGATATCCTTGGCGCAATTCCGCTCTCCTTGGCCCGATGCCCGACGACCGAAGCCTTCTGCCATCCAATATCCTAACGTGATCTCCGGCGACAATGTCAATTCCTCCTGCGTCAATTGTCTAATCCTGATCAAGTAGACCTGCATCACTCACAATGCAATTAAACATCTAAACACAATCAATTAGTTTCATCATCAAAATCCGAGATTCAACATCTTCGGCCAATAGAAGGCCCTCTCCATGAGAGCCAAGGTTCGATGAATGCTTGGGTGTCGAGTCTAAAGGGAATCGTGACACTCTCTTAAGAGTTCACATCTCATATTGTCTACTTGAGGAACATAAACCCTATTCCCTTTGGCGTAAACGAGTCCCTCCTGGACCCAAAACCGTCGTGTCTTGCCTTCTTTAATGAGTTGTATTAGGACTTCTACTTGGGGATCACTGTGCAGTCCATCCCTAATCCTGGAAAAGAAGTTGGAGTGTAACTGACTTACTTGACATCTGCCCTCCAATTGTACGACATTCACATGCTCCACTTTCTGACTCAATGCATCAGTCATGACATTCGCCTTTCCGGGCTTATACTTCATTGCTATATCAAACTCAGCCAGGAAGTCCTACCATCATGCTTGCTTTGGGGAGAATTTCTTTTGAGTTTGGAAATAGCTCAAAGCGATGTTGTTTGTCCTTAGTACAAATCACAATCCAAGAAGGTAGTGTCACCAAACTTATAGACAGTAGATCATTGTTGTTATCTCCTTCTCGTGTACCAGATACCGTCACTCGGTCTCATTGAGTTTGTGGCTCTTGTAGGCCATCGAATGACCCTCCTACATGAGCACTTCCCCAATAGCGAAGTTTGAAGCATCTGTATAGACTTCGAAGGGCTCCATATAGTTTGGCAATTTGAGCACCGGTTCTTCCAATACAATAAGCCTTTAGATCTTGGAATGCAATCTCACATTTATTAGACCACCTCCAAGGCTGCTCCTTCTTCAGCAACTCAATCGGTATAGTTGCACGCTTCGAATACCCCGCTATGAAGCGTTAATAGTAGTCCGAATGGAGCCATTACCGATTCGATGCCCTAAGAATATGATCTCCGTTTGAGCAAAGTAGCATTTATCCCTTTTCACGAACAAAGTGTTCTCCCTGAGAACCTTGAAAATTGTCCGAAGGTGCTTAACATGCTCCTCGAGTGTTTGACTGTAGATGATAATATCATCTAAGTAGACAACCACGAACATAAATCTAAATACTCCTTGAATAGCTGGTTCATGAGAGTGCAGAACGTGGCCGGAGCGTTGGTTAAGCAGAAAGGCATCACCAAGAACTCAAACGCTCCATACTTAGTCACACAGGTAATCTTTGCTTCGTCGCCTTTAACAATACGCACCTGCCAATACCCCGACCGAAGGTCGAGTTTTGAGAAATACTTGGATTTGCCTAACTGGTTGAACAAGTCTGCGATGAGTGGGATGGGATACTTGTTCTTCACCGTCACTTTGTTGAGGGCTTAGTAATCGATGCATAGTCGGAGTCTCCCATCTTGTTTCTTCTGGAAGAGAACTGGAGCTCTAAATGGTGCTTTAAAGCTGTGGATGAGACCACCACTTAGCAGTTCACCTAACTGCTTTCTGAGTTCTGCCAACTCTAGCGGGGGCATGCGGTAGGGTGGTCTCGCTGGAGGCTTCACTCTTGGCTCCAGCTCGATGTTGCGATTCACGTCTCTGCATAGCGGAAGAGTCTTTAGCAACTCGGGTGGCATAACGTCAGTGAACTCTTTCAGGACATTTGCCACTACAGCAGGTTCATGCATGGCCTTCTTGTCAAGTGGCTCTAGCTTCATAGAAGCCACGAATGTTAATTTACCTTTTTGCACCTCTTGCTTCAGTTATAATACCGATATATATTAGGGTTCCTTGGTTCCTCTTGGAGAGACGGGAACCACACAGGGGTCGTCACCTCCCATCATACACAGGGAGTTTAGGAACGACATTGGCACCAACTTTGCCATGTGCATGAACTCAATTCCAAGAATCATTTGGAAGTCGTCTAGGGGCACCGCCATTATGTTTGTGCTACCGCTCCATGTTCCGATCTTGATGGGAACTCCCTTTGCCAACCTAGAGATTCGCTTGGCCTCCGAGTTCACCACCTTCATTCGACTTGGGCTCTTCTCCAAGATCAGCTTAAGTTACTTTACTTCTCGATCGGTAATAAAGTTATGGGTAGCGCCCGTGTCCACCATTGAGCTTAATGTCTATGTACATCAGCTCATCACTTCCTGCTTTTTGTAGCATTGTCTTCGTGTTCTCCCCCACTTGACCCCGCATAGCGTTCAACAAACTCATCGCTCCCATCCGGGGTCCTTGTGACTCCTCATCGTCGCTGCTAGATTCTGAACTACTCGAACTAAGAGCGATAGCCTTACCCTTGTCCTATCTGAGGGGGTGGATGGAAGCTGTTAAAGCATTGAGTGCTTGTTTTTGTGGGCACTCCCTCACCATGTGCGGCCCTCTGCACAAGAAGCATTCGCTAGGTTTCGAGGCCTTGCCCTTCGAGCTTGGCCCTTTGTGGGAACTCTTCTTCCTTTGTTCGCCCCCGAACTCTTTCCCTCAAGAATATTTTGGAGGGAGATTACCTGAAGATTGTTTCCTTCTTCCCGGGTCTTCAGAGGAAACAAAGTCGGTGAGCCTTTCTGCGGTAGCAATTGCCCCGATCACATCGATGACATTCCTTCGATTTAGTTCTTATTGAGCCCATGGCTTCAAACCATCGAGAAAGCTGAATAGCTTATCATTCTCGGACATGTCCTGTATATCCAGCATTAGCGTAGAAAATAGCTTCACATAGTCTCGAATGAAAGTACTGTAGCGGAGTTGTCTCAACTTCCTTCTTACGATGAACTCTGTGTTCTTCGGTAAGAACTGAGTTCTCAACTCCCACTTCAAGTCCTCTCATATGTCAACTCGACATCGACCTTGTTGGATCTCTTCCCAACGGGTTCGCCATCAAAGTTTTGCATCTCCATTCAGATACATGGTTGCTATAGAAACTTTAGTTTCTTCATAATCAGGCCTCATAGCTCGAAAGTATTGTTCCATGTCGAACAGAAAATTCTTGAGCTCTTTGGCATCTCTGGCCCCTTCATAACCATGAGGCTCGGGTGCCCTCAAGTTTTGTGGCGGCGTAACGTAGGTGTTGCTTCTTCCCGCATTTAGTGCTCTTATGAGCATGGTCACCCTTGAAGTGAGTTCCGCCACTACTTCCTACAGGTGTTGCACGGAGTCTTTGGTGTCATCTGACAATCGATCGACTACGGCCTCGACCTTGTCGATCTTGGACTCCGCTTCTTCTTGCGAGCTCTCTACCCCAACAAGCCTTTGTTGGCCATGGTAGAGTTCCTCCAAGCTCACTTCAAGAACATCTAAGCGGGTTTCCGCCATTGTGAGTCTCTCTTTATGACTCTTTTTCCCATTTGGTACTCCAGATTGTGCCTCCTCCATTCGTAGAGAGTAGCCAACTTCTCATTCATCATGTTCGCTGTCGCGCTCCTCATGAGCGGCTCCAACAACATGAGAGCGAGTGTGCACTTACAGCCCACTTGCGGTTGTTTGGGGCAAGGGTCCGACTTGCCCCGTCTTGCTTAATTCACCATGAGGCTTTGCCATGGCAAAGTTGTAAAGTTCCTTTGCTGCTCGCTCGAAGTGCTTGCCCGCTCTGATACCACAATGTCATGGCCTTAGCTGGAATTGCCTAAGGCGTGAGGCACCCTTACGGCTAAGACGCAAACTTAGCTTGCGTTGCCTAAGTCGCGAGGCACCCTTGCGGCAAAGACGCGAACTTAGCTTACGTTGCCTAAGTCGTGCTTTGCCCTTACAATTTGCGTCCACAAAGATCAGCCCACTTGCAACCTCTTGCAGGTCCCGAAGGACCTGTAAAAGAGAAAGTTGATTAGTTCGAAGAACGAGCGACGGACAAGTCCCGACGTCTCGCGAAAAGGGGAAGCTTTACAAGCAATTCAGCAAGCACCTTGCGTGCACAAGAGAAAAAAGAGAGAGGAGGAAAACAAGAACTTTAGAGGGTTGAACGAACAGTTACAAGTCCACAAACAACTGCTCACCGGGTACCGGGCGCGTCAACAAGTTCCCCTCAAGGTAATGTGTGAACTTGCGAAAGGTTGTTCAACGCCCGACACTATATCGAAGCCCCATCCCCCATGGTGCCACCTGGGTGGTTCTAGGGTGCTGAGATGGCTGACATTTCGCGTGCGGTAGTGGGCTGCAGAAAATAGCCCGTGGCACGCGAAAACAGAGTTGTTTTGGGGCTATTTTTCTCGGTTCGGTGAGCGGTAGCTTTGTAGCGCTACAACTTATTCGAACTTACATTTTTACAAGCAAAAGGACTTAAAACCAAGACAAAACATGCTGCAAAGCAGCTGTACATGTAGATGAGAGTGACGAACAGTTCGTTGAACTGAGTTGTTGCGGGTGCACGACGACCGTTCGTGACACCGTGCTAAGGCCTTCTGAACCTAACTTCGCCTCTGCAAGTTGAGTCATCTCAATTCCTCTATCAAATGCATCTTTGAGGTAAGGTGCATGTGCCTTGAAGCTCCATTTATCTTTGGCACTATGCAGGATGAGCCCGCTTTATCAAAATGAGGGACCTATGGAACGACATGATCCTGCTCTTGCCTCTACAAGAGTTCATGTCCTTGACTTTTGTCCAAGGAAAGCTATGTGCCTTCGCTCCAAATTCCATCTTCTATGCCAGCTCCCTTCATGCAGCTTGGGTACTTCGCCAAGTTATACCTAAGTTGCTCCGCTCCTCGTTTTGCATTGAGTTGATGATGACCCTCTCTCTCACCATTCCACGGGTCAGCCCTTCGTTGAGTTCGATCTCCATATTAACTCTAAGTATACCTTCATCTTGTGTTACCTTGGATCGCTCCCCCACTTGATCTCGCAATGCATTCCCCAATATATTATCTCAAACGAGATCATACGATGACTCCTCGTCGCTCACTCAGTCCATTGAGCTTTGTAAAGTTGTTTTTTAGGAACTCCTCCTCAACATGTGCGGTCCGTTACACATGGTTCTCCCTCTGGAGAGCCGAGACTTATCCCTCATAGATATTTGTCCCGTTAGAGCAACTTCTCTCTTTGCTTCCTTCTCTTTGAATATTTCGGATACCACCATCCCCTTGGACTACTCCGCATTGCTGAATAAACTGTGTATTGTTTTGCCTCTCACAAATGCACTTGCTAGATTGTGACTCCATGCCAATACAGTCCCTGTTGCGCCCCTCAAGGCCTAGCAACATGCTGAACTTGCTGCACACTTCAGCCTCCTACGGACATATCCTTCACATACTGAAGAGAAAGTTTCAATGCTCCATGGCGCTGAGCTTCGACCGCCTTGGGATGGCCACGAACATTCCATCGTTCGCATACAATCCCTTGCATGAGTACCGAATTCTTCGAGTTAGTAATTTCCCTCATCTCTGCGAGCTTTGCACAACTCTTTCGGTCGCTAAACAACTCATTCTGCCTTTTCATGGTCTCATTCTTAACTAAGCGTCTCGCCTATCTTGAGTACCATCAAGTATAGTTGCCAACATTAAGCCATAGCTCAAACTCAACCATCCCAACATTTATGTGCTATGCATTCTTCCCAGCTTGCTTGTCCTCGTGGTGCCTTTTGCGCGAAGGGTTGGCCATTTCTCTGAATGTCAATCTCAGATGCCCGCTCATCTAAGTGACTCCATTTCCCTATATTTCCATGCATGTTTTTTCCCAAAACGATCGCGCGTGCTAGCTACCCTCAACGCAGCCCCGTTAGATCCCCCACGTTTGCATGCCAAGTATTTCTATGAGTGCTTGTCCCACTCTGATACCATCTATCATGGACTTAGCTAGTTTTGTTTAAGTCATGCGGCACCCTTGCATATCCATTCGCAAAGGTCAGCCTCCCCGAAACCTCTCATGGTCCCTTGGAACCTACAAAAGAGAAAACGGGTTAGAGAAAGCGCCTCACTCGGGATCCACAAGCAAACATTCCAAAAACACTTCATAGCCAATGCAAATTATAAACAAACTTTACAAGCTCTGAACGGTTGTACAACAAAGGGTCAAAATGATCCATTACAGATCGAATATCTCTCACAAGTGTCCACATGACACAACCTTTATTTACAAGCCTAAAGTGACCACCAAACCCGACTAAAATAGGGCTATTAAGCCTTCAATCGTCCCTCTACATGCTGTGCAAAGCATGAACATACCAAAAAACACGGACATACATAAGCATTACATCAAACATCTTATTTAGAAATTTGTCCATGACAACTTTGTGTTAAAATATCACCAACCTAATGTCAAGGTGTCGACGTATCACACCTCATATTTTAAAAAAAAAAAATCATCATTTCAAAATCCATAATTTATAGAAGATATTTTTTATTTTAAATTTAAAATCCTTACTTTTATTGAACATTCTCAACTTGAAAAAGGGTCACAACTTCTTATAAATACCATAAATAGTAGAAAAGTCTCATCCCAAATTCATGGATCTATTACAAACTAATATGTTACTAAAAATAAATATAAGATAAAAATATATCAACGACCATACATATTGGTAAGGACCTCCGAAAATATCATAAAAATCATATTCAATACTCATAAAATATATTCAAATATTAACAATTTGATAAGATACTAATTCATTATGAAACTCATGTATCAAATAAATAATATTACATCTTATGTGGTAAACAAAATTATACATCAATCTTACATAATACATATTAGTAATACACATAATAGTCAAGCAACAAAGACATACGTCACACTAAATGGTAAGTACATTGGATTACAAACTAATCCAACAATGGATAGAGTGGTATATCTTACCCATCCAAGTAGGTACATGTTTCTCTTAATAGTGGATAAAAAAATCATCTAATCATCCCGGTAATTCTCGAAGGGAATCACTCTACATACCGTCGATAGGGATACATAATAATATATGATCATTTATTCATACATAAATTTAAAAAATAATATTATAAAATATCATGAGTGACCATGGTGTATAAATTGTTAGACTATGTATATTCGTAGCTCCTTTCACAATATACACTTGCAATATAGATCACTCAGCATATCCACATATTCTACATGGTAATAATATTATCAAATTAATCTAAAAATAATATAGAACTGCTAATTATTTTTAAATCATAACTTTGAATAAAGTTTTTAAGCTCATTAAATTATAAAGACATGAGGTATCAACCTCTTAATAACCATCAAATTAAACCTTAATTGGAATAGCCCAATTAACTCGAATTAACTGAATTCAACTATGACTTAACTAAACAGACCTCTAATCTCTATTAAACTAATCTGAAACTACTCTAAGTTGGTCTAATTTAGATATATTCAATTTTAATTAGTTTAAATATGTATGAACCGATCAAATTGATCAAGAATCATCTTAAACTAGCATAGATTGGACAAACGGATCTAATTCAATCAACTAATAAGCCCAAATCAATAAGGAAAGAGAGAATTAGACTAAGTTGCACAGTACTAACTTAAATTAAACTGACCCACCTAAGTCCTGATTTTATCTAAAATTATAAGATTGCCAAAATGATTTAGTGAGAAACTAATATGATTTATAATTTTTATAAGGTAAATTTTATTTATTTATTTATTAAAAAATATTTTTTTATATTTATTAATATGATTATAATTTTATTTATTATATATTAAGATAATATATAATTTTTTTAAAGATTACATATATATAATTATTAATTAATTCATTAAATATTAAAAATATAATAATAAATATAATTAATTATGAAATATTCAATAAACTTTTGGAATATAATTTTACCAAATAATACTCATGTTAATATATATTTAAAATATAATTTTCATTTATTATTTATCAAACATTGAAAGCATTCTATATTCCATACTCCAACTCATTTTCATAATTATATATTAAAATATAAATGTTTTCCAAATGCAATCGTAGTATTCTTTTAAATATAAATTCAGGTGTTGGGATGTTGGCATGGAGTTGTCATCATGTCACACTTTAGATTTAAAAAAAAAAATCATCATTTCAACATAATTTACAAAAGATATTTTTCTATTTTGAATTCAAAATCCTTCTTTTTACAATACTAAATATTTTCAACTCAAAAAAGGATTACAACTTCTTGTAAATATCATAAATAGTGAAAAAAATCTCCTCCACCCATACTATGGATCTATTATAAGTTAGTATGTTATTTTAAAAATAAATATAAGATAAAAATATATTAACAACAATATATATTGGTAGGAACCTTGAAAATATCATAAAATTCATGTTCAATACTCATAAAATATATTCAAATATTAACAATTCAATGACAATATATCAATTCATTCTGAAACCATGTATCAAATAAATAATGTTACTTCTTATATTGTAAACAAAATCATGTATCAATATAATACAACATATATCGATGATATACATAATTGTGAAGCAAATAAAGGCATACATTACATTTGATGGTTGATTATCTTAATAGCGGATAGGGAGATCTCATATTATATTTCCAACAATTGATGTAGTAGTATCTCTTATCCACCCAAGTAAAAACATATTCCTCTCAATAATGGATGAAGGAATTATATAATCACTATGGTCCATTAATCATCGTAAGGAATTACCTTAGTTGCTCTTGACAAAAATACATAATATCTATGATCATTCATTTATACTTATCCATTCGTTCATACATGAATTAAAAAAATAATATGATAAAATATCACGAGAAATCATGCTTGCTATAAATCCCTAGACTATGTTCATTTGGTGGATGGGTTAGTAACTCAATTCATACGGTGCACTTCCAATAAATATCACTCAACAACTCCATATATTCCACATGATAATACTATCATCAACTTAATCTAAAAAATAATATAGAACTACTAATTATTTCTAAATCATAACTTTGAATAAAGTTTTTAAGTTCATCAAAACATAAAACGCATAAGGTATCAATCTCTTAACGACTTTTGATCAACCTGAATCATAATTAAAACAGCTCAATTAACTTGAGTTAAATTGAATTCAGCTATGACCTAATTGAACTGACCTTTAATCCTTATTAAATCGATCTATAACCATCCTAGGTGGGTCTAATTTAGATATAATCGATTTTAATTAAGTTAAATAGACTTAAATCGATCAAATTAATCTTAGAATTACCTAATGGGTCAAACTAATATGATTCGATTATAATTTTATTTATTATATATTGAGATAATATAATTTTTTTTATAAAAGTACATATATATACTTTTTAATTTAAATAAAAATATGTATTCACTTTTGAATTAAATATTAAAATATTATGATAGTGAATTTGTTATAAAAAATATTTAATAAACTTTTAGAATATAATTTTATCGAATAATACTCACCTTAATATATATTTAAAATATAATTTTAATTTATTATTTATCGAACATTCGAAGCATTCTATATTTAAGACTTATTTTAGTAATTATATATTAAAAACATAAATATTTCTCAAATGCAATCATAGTATTCTAACCAAAGCACATTGTTATCATCAATGTAATATAGAAATAATATAATTAAGCTTATTCAATTTTTATTAAATGACAACACATTTTGGTCTATGATAGCTTCTCCGATTACCCCCACCAAAGTAAAAGCTCCAATCGGAGAATCAACGACACTTCCCTCAAATTCCTTTCCCCTTCTCCGGTCATTCGCCAACACTCGAATCAAGACTCCAAACAAAGGAGAAAAAGAAAAGCCTCGCCGGCATCTCGACTTTAACCATTTGCATAACATTCCGCAATCTTCATAAAATTATTTCCTACCTCAGCATCTCACGCGCATTGTTTACGCGAATTCTAATTAGACGAAGTGGTGGGTCCACTTTTCGGTCTTTGATTCAATAAGACTTCAGGAGATCCACGGAGTAACGGCGTAAAGGGAGTTACACTGGAATTAATCTCTCTAAAGCGGCATGCCCATGTATGCGTATACGGTCGCGTATACTATACGCTTAGCTTCCATTCCGCGCTATAAATACCGTGGTAGCCGTGACCTTGTACTGCCTCAAGAAGCGCATTGCTTCTCTCTTAAAACCCTAAAGTAAAGAAGGCGATAGAGGCGGAACGGAACGAGATAAGGAGGAGGAAGAAGACCAGCTGCGGCCTCCTTTGATTCGTTTCTTCTCCGATCCCTCGTACGTCCTTCTCTTATTAATCTCTCTCGATCGGTCGTTCTTGTGGTCGGTTGGGGTTTCTCTTCGTTTAATGTGGTCGGTTCTTGTTTCGTCGTTGTTTCTTGTTTCTGATTCTTTGGGGTTGTGAGTAGCGGGCCGCTCTATATGATTTCGCGAAAAAGAGCTGTGGAAGGACAGATCGACGACGACCAGGCGGCTGCAGCGGCGGACGATACATTGCTGAAGAAGACGAGGGGGGACTGTCTGATCTCTTCGGCGGCGTTGGAAGGCACATCGGCGATGGAGGAGGAGAACAACCAAGCAAACGGAATGGAGGTCGACGAGGGCGGGCGCAAGCAGGCCGACATCGACGAGGACCTCCACAGCCGGCAGCTGGCGGTGTACGGACGGGAGACCATGCGCCGGCTCTTCGCTTCCAATGTTCTTGTTTCAGGCCTCCAGGGTCTTGGTGCTGAGATCGGTAAAACTTCTTGATCACCCATCTGAAATTTGTGTTTGCATTCTTTAGTATCTATTCTCTCGACAAGAAACCGGGTGTTTGTGGGGGTTGGGATGTAGATATAAGGATACTTCCTTCGTGGGAGTACTGACTGGGACTTGAATGCATCTTTTAATCATTGTCTTGTTTTGGATAATTAACGTTTGTTGGAATTTTTCACCTTTGTTAATCGTTTAAGAATTTGCAGATACGTTATATGTGCTGATTTGCATGATGATCTGTTGGACTGTCAAGATTACTTGATAGCACGACAGTTTTGGATGATATGTTAAATTGCAAGACAGTAATTGAGATATCACAATTTTTCTCGTTTGAAATTTCATTTAATTATCTCATACTCTAGTCGAGCAGTAAGACTATATCTCCCCTTTCGGCTTTTGCTTCAGTACGATGTCATGTTGATGGCTTGGATTTTGACAATGCTAAATTTATCCGCTGAGATTTGTTTTACATTGAATGGTTCTTCTAATAAGAGGATGTCTATGTTACTTATTTTTACCTTTAGATAATTCCTTTTCTCTTTCCTGTCCCCTTTGGTGGAAACAAATGCAAGAAATAACCATATCTATGTTCTATTCTGTTTGCTTTGAGAGATGTAGGAAAAATATTGTCAATTTTTAATCACGGAAATCTGTATCAGCAAGTTGTTTGTTAGGATTTCCGTTTTGTGTTTATTGCGTTGCAGTTTGCTCGTTCGTGCACTCATCATGACTCCTGAACTTTTTTCCTTTCAGCAAAGAATCTCGTTCTTGCTGGTGTCAAGTCTATCACTTTGCATGATGAAGGGAACGTAGAACTATGGGACTTATCCAGCAACTTCTTTTTCTCTAAGGAGGATATTGGTAAGAATAGAGCTCTTGCTTGTGTTCTGAAGTTGCAAGAGCTCAACAATGCTGTGCTAGTTTCTACCTCGACTGGAACTTTGGCTAAGGATCAGCTCTCTAACTTTCAGGTTTGTTAGCTTATAAACTTTGCTTGTAACAGTTTGTTCATTCATTATTAATTACCATCAACATTCAGTGCTCATTCTCGTACTTTAGCATCACTTGAATTTTGCGTCCCTTAATGTCAGTGATGCCATGCAATATTGTAGTAGTTTGAACTGTAATGTACATTGTCATTCAGTGAATTTTTGTCTCCCCAGGGGGTCTTTGTAAGTTGTCAGAAATGCTTTGTCTCAATATCTATTGTTAAATTGGTTGCTTGAATGTCTAAGATTTAGCATGACTAGTTAAGTCTGTGAATGAATTCTTTTGATTGAACTAGAAATGTTGTATTTCACAGAGCATTAGTGGTGGGAAAACATCCATGTTACCAACCACAAGTAGTTGTTAGTTGCGACATTATGGTTATTGTTGTTGTTGTGTTAGGATTTCTATATATTTATTATATTCTTTTTTCATATTATAGTATTCTGGTGGAAATTCCCTAGTTGTTCTCGTAGGGGTTCCTTTGTCCTGTTTAATTTACTTTTGCATAGCTGTTAAGTAAAGATTATGAAGATTTGTTGTTTTCATAGGGTCATCTGGTTGTTGTGTTAATTTGTAATCTGATAGTCATGTTGATTGGACAAACTTTTGTCATAATCAGGTGCATTTTGAATTTGTATGTGAAATTACGTGGGGCTTTCATAAGCCTACAAAATGTATTCAAAGTGTTGGTGCATATTTCATTTAGTTGTTTGGTTGATGCTTATCACAAGAGAATATGGCTTTTGATAGGAAGCTTTACTTGTTGCACAGGTTAATGTTTTGGTTATGGTGATTGTAATAAATTAATCTCAGCTAGTCGGATGAGACGAAAACAACTTATCAAGTTGTACATATGTTGATGGTTATCACTACGTTCTATAAAGGCACTTCAATGAGTAGTGGTTTTCACCAGAAAAAAAGAGATTGTGATTGATAACAGTATGAAATGTGCTATTACTCGTAATCCATTTCAACTTCCATGCTGTTTTGTAAGTACTTTCTCGTGTCAACAAAATGTCAAGATGGAAAATTATAGGGTGGGATGAAAGCCTGGTGAGGCAGTACATTTCATGTTGTTCTTTTGTAACGTCCAAATAATTGATTGAACACAGTTCAAATAAGAAAATCTCCATTTTGTTGGTTGTGGTCCGTACTAGTGAGTAGCACATTTTATGTGCAAGAAATAAACATGGATTTTTTTATTAATACAGCAGTCGCAATGTCCCAACTAATCATGGTCAACTACATGAATCTTTTCTTGGTGTTTAACTTTGTTGAGGGTGATATCACTAGTCAAACTAAGATCTATCAAGTTGTCCAGAATGACAGTTCCATAATTTTTGTTGTCAAAATAATTGAAGAAAATGGTTGTGCCATGTCTTTGAGGGAGTACTGTAAAATTTTTGAAGAATACCTGCACAGAAGGTGCCAAGAATGATATCTTGTAATGTGTTCAGCATCTTGATTAAAGATGTTAATCTCTTAGTTCATTGAGTCACTATTGGACAATAATTCTTGGACAAGTCAACATATAACTCATTAGTGTCAGCAATGTTCTTGATCATCCACCAAAGCTTCTCAACTATTAGTTCTGTAATTTTAGCTTTTTATAAATTTAAAGTGCGCACTTGAAAATGGTGTATATGTGCTTGGAGTTTTAGCTGTTTGTCGTGTGTGTGTGTGTGTGTGAGAGAGAGATTAAAGCTCAACTGACTATCCTGCTGGTGCACAAGGTTGCAAATCTTCTCCTTTTGTCACACACATAGTAAGTAGCCACTGTTGAATCACATCATAGCAGTCATCAGCGGTATGCCTTCCGTCCAGATTTTCTGACTTCGTTCTTTTATGTTAAGTGTTTCATAGAGGCTCTTCCTTTCGGCTACTCTAATTTGCCCATTGATCACTTTATCTACATTTCGTTTGCAGTGAAGAAATTTTTGAAAACAAAATTTTGTTTGCTAATCTCCAGTTAACTAGAATAGAGATCCTTGAAACACTTATAATTCTTTTCATAATCACATCATTTTCTTGGGCCCTTCTTGCAATTGCAGGTGACGAAGCTCTGGTGCCATCCCCTTGTCAGTTTTACTGATACTTCTTATTACTTCGAATCTTAAAGAAAAATTATCACAATAGACCTGCTTGTTGTTAACCACATCTATAACACACCTATATCACTCTTGAATCTTTGGCCTATTTTTTGAAGCTTCTAGATCATCTCCATCTTGAACTACCTAGTTCAAATCTGTTGCACTTCTGAAACCCACGTCTACTTCACTATTCATGCTGGTTCTAACATAAAATTGGGATGACCCTGTAACCATTTTTTTGTTTTGAAAATTTACTTAGGTTGTACTTCTATTAGAATTGATTGCTAGCATGTTTCTCATGGCTACCAGGTTTCCTCCATTTCGTTGGAATTTGTTATTCTTGTGTGTGGAAAGGAACTATTAAAGATGCACTTAGAGTTAATTTGGTTTGTGGGATTAAGGCCTCCATTGCTGGCACTTCTAGCAGTTGAAATGATTTGTTGAATCATGAATGTATATTACATTTTTGTAGTTAATGCAAATAATGTGTAAGTCTTTGACGTAATGCAAATGACAAATTGGATGAGGTCATCTAAGAAAGTAAGAATGCAGTCATGCTATCAATCCTTAGGGAAATGATGTGTCTAATCTATATGCAGATATTAAGTACAAGTTGTACATCTAGGTTTGCCTGTGCATATGCTTTGTAAATCAGATGTGATAACTCCAACTCCATATTTTGAATTAGCTTCATCTCTTTAATGATTCAGTTTATTAGTTCTTTGATGTGACACTTTTATGCTTCTATAGCTTATCTTTTATGATGCTCTGTAGGCTGTTGTTTTTACTGATGTGAGCTTGGAGAAAGCAATTGAGTATGATGATTATTGTCACAATCACCAGCCTCCAATTTGCTTTATTAAATCTGAAGTTCGAGGACTTTTTGGTAGTGTTTTCTGTGATTTTGGTCCAGAGTTCTCTGTTTATGATGTTGATGGTGAGGAGCCACATACTGGTATAATTGCATCCATTTGCAATGATAATCCTGCAATGATATCGTGTGTTGAAGATGAGCGGCTTGAGTTCCAGGATGGGGATCTTGTTGTCTTCTCTGAAGTCGAGGGGATGACAGAACTAAATGATGGAAAACCCAGAAAGATCAAGAATGCAAGGCCATTTTCATTTACTCTTGAAGAAGACACAACTCAGTTTGGTTTATACAAGAAAGGTGGAATAGTTACACAGGTAAAGGAACCAAAAGTCCTCAAATTCAAGCTTCTAAGAGATGCTCTAAGAGATCCAGGGGACTTTCTTTTGAGTGACTTCTCCAAATTTGATCGTCCACCTCTGTTACACTTGGCTTTTCAAGCCTTGGATAAGTTCAGGCATGATATGGGACGTTTTCCTGGTGCTGGATCAGAGGATGATGCTCAACGGTTTATAGATTTTGCTGTCAATATCAATGAGAGTCTTGGTGATGATAAGCTGGAAGAGATTAATAAGAAAATTTTGCAGCATTTTGCTTATGGTTCCCAGGCTGTTTTGAATCCTATGGCTGCAATTTTTGGTGGTATTGTTGGGCAAGAAGTTGTTAAGGCCTGTTCTGGAAAATTCCATCCACTTTTTCAGGTGAAATATAATATGGGGTTTTAATACCTTTGTTTATTTCATAGTTTATATGTTCTTCAACCATTTTCAGTTGTCCTGCAACCTAATTTGTCTCTTGGGAAATTTGCAGTTCTTTTACTTTGATTCACTTGAATCCCTCCCTGCCGAAGCATTGGAGCCTAGTGATTTTAAGCCTCTGAATTGCCGATATGATGCTCAAATGTCTGTGTTTGGATCCAAGCTTCAAAAGAAATTGGAAGATGCCAAAGTGTTTATAGTAGGATCTGGTGCCTTGGGTTGCGAGTTCTTGAAGAACCTAGCTTTAATGGGAGTTTGTTGCAGCCCAAAAGGGAAGCTCACTATTACTGATGATGATGTCATTGAAAAGAGTAATCTCAGTCGGCAGTTTCTCTTCCGTGACTGGAATATTGGGCAAGCCAAATCCACAGTAGCTGCTGCTGCTGCTGTGTCAATAAACCCTGATCTCCATATCGAGGCTCTTCAGAACCGAGCAAGCCCAGAGACAGAAAATGTGTTCGACGATGGATTTTGGGAGAGCTTAGATGCAGTTATTAATGCATTGGACAATGTAACTGCCAGAATGTACATGGATGGTAGGTGCTTATATTTCCAGAAACCACTTTTAGAGTCTGGAACTTTGGGTGCCAAATGTAACACACAGATGGTCATCCCTCACTTGACTGAGAATTATGGAGCCTCCAGAGATCCACCTGAGAAACAGGCACCTATGTGCACAGTTCATTCGTTCCCTCACAATATAGATCACTGTCTAACATGGGCCAGATCTGAGTTTGAGGGTTTGCTTGAGAAAACACCTAATGAAGTAAATACATTTCTAACAAATCCAAAGGCTTATGCTGCTTCTATGAGAAACGCTGGAGACGCCCAGGCTAGGAGTCTTCTTGAACGTGTTCTCGAGTGCCTTGATACGGATAGATGTGACACATTCCAAGATTGTGTTTGCTGGGCAAGATTTAAGTGAGTCTCAGTATCTTTTCTAAATTTAGACACTGTTTTATTGTGTATGGTTATCTGTTTGCATCTATGCATGATAGCCGCTGATACTTTGAGATAGATGTTTTTAATTTCTGATTTAATTACAAATTTTATATTAGGGGCTTTAATGCTTCTTAGTATTCAACTGCTGTTTACATCTCCATAAAAGGTTTTTCTTTCTCAAACATTTTGTCATATTTTCTGATAAGCGGATCTGGATTGGTTTTGTTAATCAAGGCAGATTCCTGGTTGTTCCAAAACTTGGTTACCACCGTTTCCGAAGCCCTTTGTACCTGCATAATTAATTTATATATTCTCTTAAAAAATAAATGTTGTCGGTGTGTTTTGTATGGTAATTAAACTCAGTAGTTTTGTTGTCAAAACTTACATAATTTCAGCTCGTAGGACCATATTGTTTTTCTGAGGTTCTATCATATTATATTATGTTTTGATGACAGGGCTGACAACTTGTGTTTGTCTAGGCAGAATTTGATTTCAGATACTTTTGCACAATGTCTTTTTCGCTTTTGCTTGTGCAACTTCTTTTTTCTATGTATATTATTGAATCAATACAAATATGCTTTCAGGTTTGAAGATTACTTCTCCAACCGTGTGAAGCAGTTAACGTTTACCTTTCCTGAGGATGCAGCCACCAGCACCGGTGCACCTTTCTGGTCTGCTCCTAAACGGTTTCCACGGCCATTGCAGTTCTCTTCGAGTGACCCCAGCCATGTTCATTTTGTTATGTCTGCTTCAATTCTTAGAGCTGAGACATTTGGAATCGTTGTTCCTGAGTGGACCAAAAACCCAAAGAAGTTGGGTGATGCTGTTGATAAGGTATTAGTCCCTGATTTTCAGCCCAAGACAGGTGTTCAAATTGTGACAGATGAGAAAGCTACAAGCTTGTCCACTGCTTCCATTGATGATGCTGCAGTCATTAATGACCTTATCGCAAAGCTTGAAGAGTGTGCCAAGAAGCTGTCTCCAGGATTTCGTATGAACCCAATTCAGTTTGAGAAGGTTAGTTCTATTTCTTCCTATGTGTATTATATATATTTTATCAATCATGTTTGAGCTTTAGGAGCTCCGTTTATGCTTTTTTGAAATGTGCAGTGCTTTCTTTCACAATCAAATTTTGCACTCAAATGAGCAGCATCATAAACATTTGATGCAGAAACATATTACGTGACCACAAAAAACTTTGGACTGAATTTAACTATGAAAAGTATGCACATGAGAGAGAAATCAAAGTTTTTTGAGGTCATGTAATATGTTTCTGCATCAAATGTTTATGATGCTGCTCATCTCACGGAATCTCACATGAAATTGTTACTAGATGGATTTCATTATATAAGGTTAATTTATGATTCCGACCACACCCAATCTTTTGTTCCATATCAGATACCTTGATTATACCATGATTCTTATGCCGTCCTCAGGAGTTTCTCTTAATTATTGATCTGGTCGTAATCTAACAAGTCTATGTTCCTTTAGCAGTTACATGTTGATTTGCACTATATCAATTTGTTAAGCTGACGTGAAAAATTGGGTTCTAAACAGTTAACTCTCTTTTCATTGACTGGCAATGTACAGGATGATGACGCAAACTACCATATGGATTTAATAGCTGGGTTAGCTAACATGCGTGCGAGGAACTATGGCATTCAAGAAGTCGATAAGCTGAAGGCGAAATTTATTGCTGGGAGGATCATCCCAGCGATTGCGACATCAACAGCAATGGCTACTGGTCTTGTGTGTCTGGAGCTATACAAAGTGCTAGCCAGTGGGCATAAGCTGGAGGACTACCGAAACACATTTGCTAACCTTGCACTGCCTCTATTCTCCATTGCCGAGCCTGTTCCTCCTAAGATGATTAAATACCGAGACATGAGCTGGACGGTGTGGGATCGCTGGATCATCCATGGGAACCTCACACTTGGGGAGCTGCTGCGGTGGCTCAAGGACAAGGGGCTGATCGCGTACAGCATCTCCAGTGGTACTTCTTTACTTTACAATAGCATGTTCCCCAGGCACCGGGATCGGATGGACAGAAAGGTGGTTGATCTGATGAAGGAGTTTGCCAAGGTGGAAGTGCCTCCTTATAGGCGGCACCTGGATATTGTGGTAGCATGCGAGGACAATGAGGATGGGGAAGATGTGGACATCCCACTGATATCAATTTACTTCCGGTAGACAGCATTTGAGATTGAAAGAAACAAATAGGAAGACTTGCAACTTTTCAGCTAGTCAAAAAAAAAAGAACCGCATGAGATGGATTGTACGCACCATGCAGTCCACTTGCATTTTCTACAAGGCATTCATCGGACTGGTCTTCCACGGTCTTTCCTGTTGGTTTATGTTTCCCTGATCCGAGAGGTGTGGTGGTAAATGGGATATATTACATGATGGACATGTTGCTGATGTCATGTCTAACACTCCACATTGTCCTGTCAGCTCTGCATGTACTTGATGTCCGTTTTAATGTCGTGCATATGCATCGTTTGTAGGTACGTTTCCGAGTTTTCACCTCCTCTTCGTTTCGACGTTGTGCTACTACATCTCTCATGCTCAACTCGGCCCCTCTCTGTCCTTAAAAGTGATAGGGCTTCGAGGGATCATGTAATTCGAGTGTGAATTGATACCGGTGAGTTTCTTCGGGGTCATGTAATAAGCCCTTTGTGCGTTTGCACCCTCTGATGCCCAAATCCTTGTTTTCTTACCGTACTTACAGCGTCTCCTTCGGACCATATAAACCTTCCTTTCTTTTTAACAATGTAGGCGGTAGCTATAACTTTGTGAAGTTATTCATTTATCCTTTTTCTTACAAACTCGATACGTCGGAAAAGCTACAAGTTTAAAAAATCAAGGGACGAGTAAAAACAAAAAGGCAATTTACCAATGAAATCATTCAAACAACGGGGGCATATAGCATCCATGACAATGATATTCCATCAAGCACTCAGACGACACCACTCCAATCAATCATAGAAGAGAGAAACTCCACCGACCGACACGACCCCATCATGACTTACAAAGTCATATTTTTACACTCTCTTTGCTGGTCCCTTCCAAAGCATGGGAACTTCTCCAACCCAAGTAAATATATCATACCCTCTACTCCTCTACTGCCATCAATCCTCTGACTTGGTAGATTGCTCAGCTTTGGCTTCCGCCTTAGCTGCTGCAACTTCCTCGGCAGCCGCTGCCTTTGCCTTTTGGCTTCCATCGACGCTCAACTTGTCCAGAAGCCCAGCAGCAGTTGCCGCATCCTCGCTCTCTTCCTCTTCCCTCTCTCCAACCGATTCAGTAATGCTTTCAATCATCTCCATGAATTTCTTGCAGTCTGAACCAAAAGACCAACTTAAGTAGGCGGGGAAAGAAGACAAACACAGAGGGCAGGTGGTGACCTATGAGAATAAAGGAGGCAAGCCAGGCCCCTTTAAACAAAAAAACAAAGAAAGCCTATTCTACAGTTAAGCAAAATAGACATTTTGTCTAATTATGTACAAGTCTCAATATATACATATATACATACATGAATCTCTACAGTATATATATGTTGGTAAAAGAAACATCATGTGTGGCGGGGTCTAAAGTCTTGCCAAAGTGCCCACACAAGCAGACATTCAATTTTCATCATGAAACCAAACATCTACACTATCATCACAAGGCTAAACGCTAAATGCTTGTTCAATTGAACTTCCAAACCATTCATTTCAACTACTATCCATGGTTCAACAGACTCTGCAAGGTATTTCTACAAGTTGAGATCATGGAGCAAGAAAATTTTATCTTCACATACTTTAATCTCTGACAAGAATAATATACAGTCCACCAAAACAAGTTTATATTAATATGATTGCTCATGCATGTATGGGTATATGGTGCAGGTGTGTATGCCAATACAGCAGTCAAGAACAGCTTACTCACGTGGACTCTTAAATAAACTTCCAATCACAAGTGTTTCACCTTAAACCACTAAAAGATTAGATAAACCACGTATTGCTTCAGCAATCAAGAAAATGAACCAACCAGTCATGATTGCTTCATTTATACCAAAGCTTACAAATATTAACACGAGTAGTATAAGATCCATCTGCTAAAGCTTACAAATATTTACGATAAACATTCAAAGAGCCACTTCTCAAGAATCACCAACTTCATGTTAACACGAAAAACAAAAAACAAAAATTCTTGACCACTATCTGAGTACTATAAGATCCATCTGCTAAAGTTCACAAACACTCGTGATAAACATTCAAAGAGGCTATGTCTCAAGAATCACGGACTCTCCAGAACTGATGAACTGCAAATTCATGTTAACACCAAAATAATAACAAAAATTCTTGACCACTATCTCAAGTGTACAGAATTTCTTATCATTTTATTTCAACTTTGATACTTGATTTGTAATTTAATGTTGATTAGCAGGCCTAGTTACAGATTATATCACATCTAGGGGTGTTCAGACCGAACCGTTAAGGGCCGAACCAAACTGAATCGTTTCTTCAGTTCGGTTCGGTTAAAGTAAGGCAATCCAAAACAGAACCGATTCGGATCTATCTAACCAAACCAATTCAAAATCGATTAATCCGATTTGTTTAATCGGTTAACCAATTTATAATTTCAAGTAATTTTTTAAAAATATATTTTTTAAATGAACAGGTTCAATTCAATTGAACCAAACCGGAATCTTGGACCAATTGGACGACGCGATAATATTTGTGAAATTGAACTCACATTATTTGTAAAATTAGGCATTTGGGCCAGTTTGATTAATCGATTTGAACCGGTTAAGTTAATTTTCATCTGATCCCACCCTATTTCTGGTTAGCCTCAGTGGCCAACCCTTCTAATCCCAACCAATCTGATATTGATGATGAATGATATATGACCAAACCAAGAGATTTCAGCCAACCTTGGTTATGATCATCTTACAGTGATTTCCACAAAAAGAACACCCCTCAATTTAATTAAAACCTAAATGCTACAACCAATCCTGATCCTACGAACCTATGAGAAAATGGTTCCTTTGATGTCTTAAAAGGAATGCAGAAAAGGAAAGAAAAAAAAAGAGAGAATGAAATAGGAAAAGACATTAAAAATGGGTTATGTTGGAATAAACAACATAAAAGGAATATAAAACAACGCTAACAATCATAATAAGAAGAAAAAAGAATATGGAAATTAATCTAAAACACTATAATGAAAAAAAAAACAATCGCTAGATGTCGATATAATGACAAAACTTTCAAACAGCCACGAACAATTGCAAGCAGGAAGATGATGAACATACTCACTTTCAACAGAGCCGAACCGAATGCAGAACATCTCCTCTTTGAGTTCCCCATCGGCGAAATCGGACGCATGCCACACGCACGACTTATCGTTCCCCGCGTGCTCCTGTATCTTGATCGACGGAACAACTGAGACAGCAACCACAAAATTACACACACCGATCCGACGAGAACATAGAACCAAAAACCAAGAACGGAAACAAGCGGTCCACCTAGATGGTTGGCGCAGATCTTGAGAGTCTTGGCTTGGCGCATCACCAGGCGCACCTTGCCCGTCTCAGTGTGCTTCAAAAGCTTCACGCTCCCCGTACCCCTCTCCTTCCACTGGTTCCCATCCTTATCGAACCGGTACAGCTTCGCCTTCCTGAAAGCGAGGAATCAAGAAAATCAACCCTCGAGATCTCGAAGAAACACAGAGCAATGGTCCGCACCGAAGGAGAAGAAAGCTTACAGATCGACGAGGACGTCCTCTTCCTCCTCGCCGGTGGTGACGGCCACCTCCGAGAGGTTGACGATGGGGGCGATCTGAGCGCCAGTGTCCTCATCCTCGCCGGCGGCAGCCTCCTCCTCGCGATCGGGATCGTTGCTCGCCATGTAGTACAAACCAGAGCTAAGTAGATCGACTCGAGAAACGAGGACGCCGGTTAGGGTTTGGGATTTATACGGGGAGGTGGCGGTGGGAGTACAACAACGCTGATAGAAACTTTATGTACGGATATAAATATACCGTCTGATGTTTACCGGTGGAGATATTAAGACCGTTGGATTGCCATGGGGTTTCGGAGAAAACGGACGAATGAGATCGACAAACTATTTAGATGGACGGAGATTAGGTGACTTTGGACGCACAAGAATCATCTACGAGTAAAACCGGAGCCGGGTCGCGAGGGATGTCTACCACGTGCCAAGCACGTGATATATCCATATTTGCAACCCGAGTTAGCTGGTAACAAATACGGACGATTACTTGAGGCTGAAACAGCAAATATACTGATAACATGACGTTGGCATCATTTATGTGAAGTATATACTGAGCATGAGCACCACATAACCTTTCTAAGGTTGAAGTTGAAACAGGAATTGCTTGCATATATGTCTATAAACAAATATACTGATAACATTATAAAAAAAGAATATAAAATACAAATGTTTGATGATTATTCATGAAAATGTTCATAGGCAAAATTTCAACTTCTACTTATTCGAAATAAGATGGAATTACAGAGAAGTATGATAGAAAATATTTTAAATGGTTTCATCAAGTAAAATAAATCACTTCAACCATTCAAATATGGAAGATGAAAATAGATAAATCATGAGCAAGATTACAAAAGATAAAAAGAAAAAATTTCAAACATACACATATTACCAGGTCAGAGTAGGTTTCAGAAGATTAGCTTCTCTCATATTTCCAAATAGCAGTATTCTCTCTATGGGAAAAATAGAGATGGGACAGCCACTATTTTAGAGAACCCAACACCCATGACTTCTTTTGCATCTTCTATACATAAACACAAAATTAGGTAAAAAGATGGATTGAGATGTACTTGATGCATACAGATGGCAACACCATTAACACTAATCTAAAATTACTAAGCATATAAACAGTGGCTAAAGTAACACCCATACTCGTCATCCAGGGTCAACTACCATCATAAACAAAATGATGGCTAAACTTGGTGTCAGCATCACAGAGAGCCAAGTTGCTGTCTGTCTGTCTTGCTTATTTGGAACTGCAATTAGGACACCTGTATCGCTTCGTTTTCTCAGCCTTTGCACGGGTCATCTTTACACACTTGCCATGGAACGATCTTTCACATACATCACACTGGATCCAGAAATTTGAACGATGCTTGGTACCACAGGATCCACAGGATGTCGCACTGATTTCATTGGCATCTTCGTCAGAGCCATTATTGACACTTTTTAATCTCTGAACAAGAATGGAGTTATTTGGCAAACTGTCATAGTAAAAAGAAATAGAAAGCAACTGTAGAGATGTAGCAGCACCTTAGAGGACCGCTTAGGTTTGCTTCCTCTGTCTACACGGGTGTTCTTCTTTGTAAGCTGATGACTGCAGAAGGCTTCAAAAATGGTAGGCAGATCGTTGATTAAGTTAAACAAGCGTTTCCTGAAAATTCGGAAAGGAAAACGAGCTTCAATTCTTGCAACAATGTGTTCTCAGATGCAGCACCAACACAAAAGATATATGATAAATGACAGCTGAGATGGTTTTGAACAAAGCTTATCTTTGCTGGTTCATCTAAAATGGTTCATACTGCATATTAAATGGTATTCTATAGCATCAACAAAACTTCCATAACATCTAGCCAACCAATAAACAAATTGGGCCAACAAAATTTGACTCTAATTACACATTTCAATATGAATTTCACCTCTTCGAAAGTACATGTCCAACTGTGAAATAGCATAAAACATGATAGTTGGGCGACTCTTGCAGAGTCCATGAATATTGAATCACATTATTTTTAGCAGCAGAGATCACTTGCTAGGTTGGGTGTACACCAGAACAATCATGATGGCACCAGGTCGAGTCAAAAATTTAGATGAAAGGTCACTTGCATTTTATATTTAGGATTCTGTCATGTCAAGAATATTTTCTGGACTGTTGAGTCATTTGGATCAGGCCTATCATGATCCAAAATCAACATTCAGTTCCAACATAAGCTCTTTGTCATTCATCTTCACAGAGGCACTGAAATATATAGCGAAATTTAGGAGTAGGACAGAGTTGAATTTGGTGTGAGGACCAGTAATATCAAGGAAGAGGACTGAAAGGATGATAGAAAGCAGAAATATGAGGAAGTGAGATACAGCAGTCTTTGCATCACCTACTTTGTGCTTTAAGATGAACCATCCTCCCAAAAGCATTGATAAGTACTATAAACCTGCTTGTCTCAATGAGAATGGTCCATATGTTAGATACTTTCAGACTAAGAAGTATAATTATCTTAAGTTATTTGGTCCCTGCTTGTAAACTTTGATGAATATGAAAAGGAAATGAGGTAATCAATTGATTGGCCCAGAATGCTAGAACGATGAAGTTTTCTTGTTTTCGAATGAGGTAATCAATCGGATGGCCCAGAATACTAGAACGACCAAATTTTCTTGTTTTTGGAGAGGGGAGTGGCCCTCCCAGTCAATCCAGTTTTTGAGTCAAGAGTCTACAAGCTTATTTTGCAATGTTCTATATAGTTAATATATCTATCCTTTTTAGCCAAAAAAAAAAAAACTCTATAAACCAAGTCAATTGATCTGTAACATGTGATGTGGGGCAAAACCTGAAGTGTCACACTAGCACTTTGAAGGTCAATATCAATCAGGAGTTTCAAACTATGATCTAAGGTCTCTGAAACTCCTCACCCGAACAGAAGTATCAAATTTTAAAACTCCAAGTGGACATAATTAACTTTGCCAACCAAGTCTGTCATAGTGTTCCACTTCAAGAGGTCAAGCATGTTGAATGCTAATCGACTACAGACAGAAGTTAGATGTTTCCTTCATGACTGCATCCTTTTGACGTACAACAGTCAGATAGAAGTAACAAGAAGGTATGGTTTCCTGAGAAGGAACCTATAAGCTTGCCAAGATATAAAAATTGGATAGAGGTACAATAATGACAATAAAACCATTAGTCCCAATTATTCGAGTCGGCTACATAGATTTTGGTAGCAAACTTGTGGGTTTACTTTTTAAACAAAGATAATTTTGCCTTTTTTAATATATATTCTTTTATGGTTATGTTGAAACATGTTGTTACTTTACCTTTATTTTATTTTTTTGCTCTAGTTAAAAACTTTTTGTGCATTAAATTATTGTCAAGCCTAAAACTTATTCAACTCCGATTGATCTTTAATTAATTGTGGTAGTAAACTTAAATGTTGTCAGAATCAAGCTTCACGATATGTGCATAGACCTTTATAAATTTTCAAGTCCCACCCATACCTTTTATATATGGTTTGAGCATAAAATAAAATGAAAGAATGAGATCGTCTCTCTATCCTAATTGGGACAATGTCATGATTTCGGAAAACCAATTTCAGAAAGTCTTAATGTATAGAAGAACACATATTATATTTTTCCTAAATAAAACTATGACATGGAAAATTCACGTTATATTTTCTCATGATCAGCTCCACAAAGTTTAACATGATCGATCACCCATCTCAAACTGCGGATCGAAGTTAACGCACCCTTAGGAGAAAAGGAATAGCACTAGTGCATTAATAATTTCTAAATATCCAATGGATGACATGACGCATTAATAGTCAAAAGCATACTCGCAATTCATGACGCATAAGAAGAAAAGGGGCGGAAAGAACAAAACCCTAGTCAAATTCAAGTCAAAATCCACGGCATACCTTTCATCGCCGCTGAAGCGCGCCGCAAAGAAGAACGCAACAGAGAGGAGCCAGCTGTCGCTATGCATCGCGACGCGCGAGAGCCAGTCCCACCGCTTCGGCCCGTTCCTCGCGAAGTTGATCCCCAGCGTCGGCTCCGGCATCTCCGGCGGCACCTCCTCCGGCGGAACGTTCACCTCCCACGACCCATCCGGGTGCCCATACAGACAAAGATTCTCCCTCTCTGCACCCAAGACCAACCAAAGAAACAACTTAAAGGGAGCCAGATCCAACAAGAAATCACCTAGAGATCAAGACGACGGAGCGATGGAACGCACCCGGATGGCAGAGGGCGTAGAGGTCATCAACTTCTGAGAGAAGACAATAGATCCAAAGGACTAAGAAACCAGAAAGGCGCAAAGAGATAAGAAGGGCACAGGGAGGGGATGGGAGAAGTACCGGCCGTAAGAGCGCGGACGAGGCCGCGGTGGCGCCCCATGTAGTCCCTGAAGACTTCCTCGACAGTGCTCGGAGCCGGCAAGGACGCGACCATCTCCATGGCGGGCGAGCGAGCGAGCAATCGAGAGTGCGAGATGGAGGGTTCGTGCGGCGGGTTTTAGATGGAAGACGTTTATAGTAGAGAAGGAAGAGAAGCGGAGGAAGTGGTCACCGAAATCACGGAGCTCCGTTAGTGTTTCGCATATGTCCCATCGGATTTGCCTATTTATACTGTATCTTTATACTTTGCCTAATTTACATGTGTACCTTTCGATTAAAACTATAATTAACATTAATATTCTTTATCTTTTTAGGGAACATTAAGTTCCCATGTGGAACTTAATCTTTTTATGAAACCGAATATGTAATACTATTATTATTATTTTTTTGTAAACTATATATAAATACTATATTATTATTATTTTTGTAAATTGTTAGTTATATTATATTATTATTTATTGAGGTAAAATTTAAACTTTACACAAAAGAAAAAGTAGATTGGTAAGAACGATAAATATCTATGACAATTCGACTTTAATTATAATGATCAAAGTCGAGTGAGATTATCAACATACTTCCTATAATATTCTAGTCAACCATAAAATACAAAAATTTTAAGTAATACATTAGTTGACGTCATATGTCTCGATCGATTCTCAATCATTTTAGTTGGATTGAGCTATTACGCATTGCGATGAATATCTTTTCTATCATCTATAATAATAATAATTATTATTAAAAGATAACTGAAATAGTAAAATTTATATTATTAATCTACTCATATATGATAAGTTTTGCTCACGTATCAATTTTACATTTCTATGAATGACAACCAACAATTTGGTTGTGAAATCCGAGATATATATTAGTATGAGCTTTGCAACGATTAATATTGGCTTATAAGATATAGTAGATTAGTCCTACATCAGCAAAAATAAGATTGAATTATGAGGATTTAAATGCACTTCATGCAAAAAAAAAAAAAAATTAGAGCTTCATTCTAAGATTTTAGATTTAAATGCACTTCATGCAAAAGAAATTAAAGACACTCGTCAAATTTCTTCACCTATGTAATCACAATATGGCAAAACCTTGGGGCATGCAATCAGTATATAATCTCTCTAACACAAAAAGTGTAGAACACTTGGATCATTAGCATGGCTGCAGATTAAAAACACTTGATGGAGATTTCCTATTTGCTGACAAACATCCTCACATCAAAGACAGCAGTAACTTGCTCCCTTTCTCAATACAACCTACAACATAAATGACCAACTTCATCAGGGTATTCACAAGAAATTTCCTGAGATGCATACTGATTCCATTTACATAATAAAACTTAACCTGATCATACCTCAGAAAACAATAGGATTAACAAAATTACAGTTATTTCACAAGGAATGGCAGATGCTACATGACACAGATAGCTACAGCAATCTACATTGTCAGTTTAGGATAATTCGTGAAGGAAGAAGAACTCCAGGTGCATGCTCCGCAACAATTGCATCCTCACAAGCGACGAGTCTAAGAATATTGTGGCTTGATAGGTTGTGCTTGTGTTTCAACTCAACAAAACTCCTTCCAAGAACCTGCTCAAACCAGTTATTTAAAGCTCCTCTATCTTCTGACGACCATGCTACTGCAAGTATCTCCTCCATGACCTTCGTGTCGATCTCCAAAATACAGTCTGAACCAGCAGCAGTACAAAAGATCTTGCTTATATCATTCAGTATACTGTCAGCAAGGGCGTCAAAATCGAAAGGACCAAATTTCACTGTTGCATCGACTAGGTTGAAGGAGTCTTCCATCCATGTCCCTGAATTTTCTGATTTAGAGTAATCTTCCTGACTACTAGAATCGTTATCATCCTCCCCAACCTCTTCGATCGGCAGATTCAAGTCTAAGAATTCTTTTGATGTTTTGCGAGCCCTTTTTTCCGGCACCGCCTCATACTGGCTGTTGCAGTCATCAGACATATTGAGTTTGCGCTTGGTTGCTGGACCTGAGCGTAAATAAACCTGAGCGTTCCTGGGTTTTTGACTTGAAGCAAATGACACCTTATTAGATTTCGGACTGCTGCTAACAGCCTCTCGAGAAGGTTCCCAGGAAATCTTGATCTGCCAACACTGAGCTGCCAGAATAGTCTCCTCGGAGAAACTATTGCAATCTGTCCTCTGAGAAGAAGTTTGACCTCGAATTGTTGCTGAAGTCAGAATAAATATGGCATTGTTTATGCTGAATTCCCTTCCATGGGAATCAGGAAATTTGCCAGTATTGATAGCCTGAGATAAGCTGTCCTGAACAAGAAAGTCAGCTTTATCTACATTTTCAAGGAATACAACAGACACTGGTTTTTTTCTTAGCTCAACAGCAATATGGTCAACATTCATTTTGCCTCTAAACTGTGCATAATTTCCATTGACCTCCTGTTGGGCACAGATGGTGGCACCAGGACGAGCAACACCTTCTTGGTAACTTAGGTCAACATGCACGAAGTTTTCTTTGCTGCCACATAACATTTCTGCAATAGCCACTGCTGCCCTCTTCTTCCCAATCTTATCTGGACCATGAAAACTGAGCCAAATGTCCCCTCTCAGGCTAGCACCACGACGCCTTTCACCAGTTCTGCAATGGACTATAGCTTGACTAATGGCAATAGCTGCTTCTTCTTGTCGGCCAACTTTCTCAATGAGACTTGCACAAAATGATTTGTAACTGCCTAAATCTAACTTTTGCCATGCACTGGATGAGATGAGTGAGGCTCTGTCACATGCAGATGCACAACCCTTCGAAACCTGTGAAAATGAGTGGGACAGATCATGTGGATAGGTATGTGTTGCCTGGGAATCTCGATGGCCTGAGAAAGAAAGAGACATAACAGGAACATCTGGGACATTTTGTTTGATGACATCAACCTTCGTTGATGGCAAACAACCAGACAATTCCACCAAAGGATTTTTTTGCACTTGTGAAGCAGGGTTTTCCTCCTTCCAAACAGGTTCACAAAGAGTTCCCAAAACCAAGTTTGTCATAACAGATGTTACAGAGGAAGGTGAAGCATGATCATCACCATGGTGAGGTTGCAACTCCTCTCGCTTAGGCTGTTCACTTTTGGAGGGTCTGACCTGAAGTTTTGATAATAAGTCTTTATTTCTTTGTTCTAAAACTGAAGGCACTGAGATACTCTGGCTCGCTGTGGTAATCTTCTGTGTACCTACTGAAATAGGAAATGAAATTCCAAAACCTCTTTGACTTTGAGCATCATCAAGATTTTCACTATTCTGATTGAAGGCCCTTCCCATGTTAGAAACACAAGATGGATCAATAACGCGAGGGACTGTAGAGCAATTGTCTATATTATTTGTCTGGCAACTATGGGGGAGGCGCTGGCAATTCTCATTCCACTTCTTTTGCAATTCCATAATTTCAGCTTTGAAAAATGTAGTATCATCTTTAGCCTGCACTGAAGAAAACCACAACTTTTACCCAAAAAGGAAGAAAAACAACCATAAATGCAACTGTTGCTTCATTTTACGCAAAGTAACATGACCATGTCATGACATATATGGTGGTTCAACAAAAGCTTGCAAATCAGTTTAAGACGTATAACCTTACTAGAAAACATACCTTTGCTGCATCGAATCCATCATTCAAGCTAACCTTACTACCCTTTTGCAACCAGAAGGGCAAGCTTGCATTCTGCTGATCATCAACTGAAGCTGATTTTCCTTTTAGAACAATAGAAACCTCTTGCTCGTACTTGTCATTGCAGTCCTCACAGCGGGACACTGATGGATATACACCATAAGATTCATGTTCTATAGGGACACCTCCACCGATTGGAGCAAATGACTCCATGAAGCTGTAATATTATCATTCATGGTTCAGCTTCCAGGAATACATGCAAAAGAAAGCATGCACATCATCAAAAGTTCATAAGATGAAGCCATTCAGAGAAGTACCTTCAAGCAACCAAAACAAATCTCAGACTCATGTCTTACAGACCCTTTTTTTTTTACTGTAGGACATACCTAAACTAGAAGCTTGCCAATTATGCATTGCTTAGCAAATAAGACATACTTAAATACTTGGCTAAATGCTATGTCATAGCTGAAAAAGTGAATACAGTTATAGAAAGCTAAACATCCTTTCTACAGACATTGAGTCTTCAAAGTCTAAAAGAGAAAAAAAAGTACCACCAAGAAATTAATCAATCAGAATGAAACTCGCAGATAATGGGCAATCTAGCGGTACTCCAAGCTTAGGAAAAAGTAAATCTTCCTTCAGAAGATTGATGTAACAAAAAAAGTCTGTCTGTAAATATTGAGGTCTCCATATGCCTAAATCATATTCTATATCACTCTTTTCTTTCTGTTGCACAAACTAGTGCCAAATTCCAAACTAGTAGCATTTGCTTTTGCATCTGCACAGTTAAATTCAATATAAATGAAACAAATGGAATATCGTGGTATAAACTGCACAGAGGTACAAACAGGAGGCTTTGTCCAATGCTCAGTAATGATTAAACTCTTTTCTGCGGTTAGGCTATCAGGCTAATAACAGGATCAGGATTCAATTAAACCAACATAGTTTTTTTATGAATGGTGTTAAGAAAAATGTTCACCTCCATAGTTCATTTTTTTTTTTCAATTTTAAATAAATGACATTATAAATAAATCGCACTTCTTAATACAAGGTTACTCTTTCTTTTTTTTCTTTTTAATAAAAGGTTACTCTTTCTGATTTGCAATATAGGTATTTGGTTGTAACCTGTCACTACAATATTTAAAGTGCAATGCAACAAACTGTTGTCAAAGTTTTACATCCAGACAATTGCTTCAAAGGTACATGGTTCAGAAGCCAAATGATGATTCATCAATAGATTTTTTATTTTAGTATATTCTGATTTCTAAAATCTATATAATGATAAATTTTGGTTGGAAACATACTTGTGGGGAACAGAATAAACTTTGGATTAACAAAGTGAAGTAATACTTTGTCCAGTTCACCAATGCTAGCATCAACCTGAAGCTTTTGTTATTTACAGCATGATATTTTCATATAATCCAAGGATTTCGTTTATGTCTCTTTAATTAGATTATCTTTTATAACTGGTCCGGTCATGGGGGAAGCAACGAACAATATCTAGATCTACTAGCTACAAACAAAACGATGATGTCTTTCTACCGTAAAGTGCTAGCCAACAATTATTTGAAGTTGCAGGCCTTTCTCCCTTTTTGCTTTCATTGCAAATCAAATATTGTTTGCAGTCTACCTTCACAAGCGATGTTTCTAAAAAAAGATACATATTTGCTTAAATTTAGTCCTACATATCATTATCTATGTGAAAAAAAAGGCAACAGCTTGTTTCTCATTGTACTTGGAAGAGGCAGTAACAAAAATAAATTCAGTGTGCTTTTTCATAAATGGTTTTCTTACTAAACACCATAGATTTTAGTGAATGAAAGAAAATGGCACAGTGAAACAAGAAGTTGATGATGAAGACACCTATCAGGTTAGAACTGTATAAAACTACTTAGCAATTCAGACAGATATCAATGCATTCTAATATGCAACCCTTAGTTTCAACAAATGGCATCCATTTCTTAAGGATGAGAAACCCCAATCTCTAAGAGCTTAAAAATCCCATATGTATATGGAAAACAAAGACAAACAGTTCATAATGAAGGTTCAGTTTCAAGACTAAGCAGGAGAAGACTCAGCTGGTAAAAGAAGGAGGAACTAAGAATAGGAAACAGATAGAAATCACTAGTTCACCCACCTGCGAGGCTTTGGGAGTGAATTCCCCATCCCAGTTCTTACTGAACTGATAGGCAGCAACTGCAGATCCCAATCCTTATCCAGCAATGGATGCCTGGACAAGAACTTCATGTATGTTTCGTATGTTGCCGACCACCCCATCACCCACAGCCTCCCATGGTAGACCTCCAGCAGCCGCGTGAGCTCCGACACCAAGCAGCTTTCGCTCTCATCACGTTCTGCACCACCTTCCACCATCCCCTTCAAATCCCCAATGTTCAACACCACTCCTGAAGACTCTGCCTTCCTTCCTACCTCCTCCAGCCCAGCATCCAACGCCAATCGATCACCGTGATCAGTTCTGAGCTCCGCCACCACCTTCTCGATGCTTACAAGCTCGATTCCACGCAGCTCAGGGGGCAAAATTGCCCAGTTCTGCCGCTCAATAGCCTGGGCGAAGTCGCTAGCTGCATCGCCGGCACCGACCCCGACCAGCATCGGATTCCGTCCGCCGCTCTTCCGGGCGAGGATTTCCCCAATCCTTCTGCAATTCTCGTCGCCCCCGTCCGAGGAGAGCTGCCGGGCCGCAGCGGCGAAGGGGAGGACGAGCCCCCGTGGGGCGAGCGCCGGCTCGAACCCATCCCCCGCCGAGAAATTGCACAGGAACAGCGGCGGGCGCCTCGCGGCACGGGGGAAGCGGAGGATGGGCGGCGGGGGCCGGAGGATGGCGAGCTTGATGTCCGCGCTACGGAATCCCGCATCGCCGAAAACCCGGCTGACCACGGGGTCATCCAAGATCGCGAGCATCAGCTGCTGGAGCTCCACCTTCACCCCGGAGAACGACGAGGCCCCTCCGGCGGCGGCGCCCTGCTGCTGCTGTTGCTGGTACAGGTGGAACGTGTCCGGATTCCGCCGCTGGTTCGCCTGCGACCGCTTGATCGCCGCCATCAGCGAGTTCGACACGGGCGGCTCATCCCCGCCCCCCTCCGCGTTCTGCCGCTGCCCCGAAGGCAGCCGGTCGAGCGCCACCCCGAAGCAGAGCTCAAGCGCCTTGAACTGTAGCCTGGGCGAGTATGCAGCGCTCCGGGCGCGCGACAGCGCATCACGAAGTATCGAACACGACGCCAACGAGGAATACGAGGAGGGGGGGGAAGAGGAAGAAGTGGAAGAAAGGAGGGAGTAGACGACGTGGAGGGAGGTGGTCTGGGCGTGGGAGCGGCGGCGGGCGACGGTCACGGCGTTGTCGAGCGCGGCCGCCGCCTCGGCCGCTAGGCACGCCCGCGCGCTGCTGACCGGCGTCGGCATCCCGGCCGCGACCAAGGACCATATACTAATAATAACTTCCCGCAATATAAAATTACTCCCCTTGCGAATATAATATTGTCGCGGGGCGTCTTTGCAAAGATGCAAATATATATATACACACTACCACTACGACTATTATTATTACGAGACTGCTCTCTTGCGGCACTCTGAGAGAGAGAGAGAAAGAGAGAGAGAGGGGCGGAGAGATCGGAAGAGGAGTTGGTTGCATGCGTAAAGGAGGAGGGCGGGGGGGACGGGGGGCCGTGGCATATGAAAGGGAGAGGGAAAAAGTGGTGGGAGCAGCGGACGGGGGCCCCACGGCGCTCGACCAGGAGACGAGAACCAACGGGGCGGGCCCCATGGCGCTCTATCTCATCTGCCTCGCCATTATCTTCCGACTCTTTTATTTTCCCGTTCTTATTTTTTCTGCCGAATTATCTCCTCCCGCCAAGTGGAGGACGCGAAGCGCCCGCCGGCCGTCGCCGGCCGTGGGGCCCGATGTCACGTAGGCATGATGCAAGGTCGCCCCTGGAGGGTTTCCCGGGTGACTCGGCCCTACGGAAGTACGCCGCCCCGGGGGGTGGGGGGGGGGGGGGGGGGGGGGGAGAAGTGATAAGGCACTGCTCGACCTCGAGAACCCCGAGGCCGACATTGCCCCCAAGACACGCCAAGTCAAAATCCATACTAAGGCACTGCTCGGCCTCGGGAACCTCGAGCCGACGTCGCCCCTAAGACACACCAAGTCAGAATCCGTACTAAGGCATTGCTCGGCCTTGGGAACCCCGAGCCGATACCGCCCCCAAGACACGCTAAGTCAGAATCCATACTAAGGCACTACTCGGCCTCGGAAACCCCGAGGCCGACGCCGCCTCCAAGACACGCTAAGTCAGAATTCGTACTAAGGCACTACTCGACACGTCCACCATGCCAACCTGCGTACGACCGACTCACGTATAGTAATATAAAGACCTATGGCCAGCATCCAGCCATATGAGGTAAAAAATCAATTAATCACTCGACTGACTTGCTCGTCGGAGGGGCCTCGTCGGGTGATCCCGACGAGGGCCATTTTTGCAAGAAAACACGGCTACCTCACGAAGGTGAGCTGCCAACCACCCGGGAATCGCCATCCAATGCACGAAGGAGAATAGCTAACTGGCCTGGATCCCGACCAACGCCAACCAGCACCCCTTCCTAAGGGCGTGGCCACATCACGAAGAGGAGCTACCAACCACCTCAGAGAAGGAGAGACACAACTCGGCATGCACAGCGCCCGGATCAGCACACCAAGGAAGGTTGATCAGCACCCCGCCGCAAGTACCCGGTCTACTTCATCATCCCGCTCACCCCCCAAGGAGCTCCTGACATTGGCCCACGAACCTAACTGTGCTGACTCACCAGCCACGACACTTTTGTTCCATAACAGTAGTGCATGCAAAATTTATAGTCTTAACCTATTTGCTCGAAATGTATCTAACGACAAATAAGGAACGGCATTCGCTAATTCAACCAACAAAATAAAGGTTTAAAATTTTCAACCATTCCCATTGTATGATGGGTGATATGTCGTCCTTGAAAGATGCCCACAACATTTTGGTTTAGCAAGCTTTAGAGTTGTACTTAGGGGACGTTCTATCAGTGCCGGAGGAATTTGATTAAGTTATCCTTGAATCTCAAGAGTAGCATTAGAAGACTAATCGTTATTAGTCTTACTAAATAATCTCTTATATGATCCTTTAACTTTGATAATATTCCTCTTAATAAGTGACATAGGTTTATAACGTGAGAGAAACAATGAATCTTTTTCTTTTGTCTCCGAATTTATTTTGGATGATGATTGGAATCTCATATTACTTCAATCGCTTTCTATCTTTGTTTGTTGGAGAGAGATTTTTACCTTGTGAGAACAAGAATTGGTGAATTTGAACCCCTAACCC
>LVTN01000066.1:517300-579384 GCA_001649415.1 Musa itinerans | reverse complement strand
GTTCCATCAAAATGATCCAAACGAATAAAATCTTGATTCAATAATTTGATGGTATTTGTGGCCTCTATGGTGAATTTGTATAAACTCACAAAATATCATTTTTAGATTATTAAAAAATACGACAAGGAAGACGATGAAAACACTATAGAAACAAATAACAAACATAAGATCAAGAACATTATAGGAAATATATTTAGGCTTGAAAAGTGTATAAACACTTTCTTAAAGATGATATTTGTACCCTCTTGTCAACAAGATTGTTATGGGTTTGATGTAAATAGTTTTAGTGGATATAACAAACCTTTAGAAGATTTGTATTCAGTAAACAATAAAGAATCTTCAAAGATGAATTAGAGAATGTCTAATTCAATCACTTGGAGAGTTATCAAGAAAAGAAGAATATGAAAAAGATGTTATTCATAATTTACTTTCAAATACCTATTTATAGATATTTTCACAAAAGATATGATCTTTGAAAAATAACTACCAAAATAACTCTAAAGGAAACTATCTTTTCAAATCAATTTTAAAAGAAATCTTTATTTTTTATTTGAATAATTTATAACACAAAGCACATCGGAACAAAGGGCGACAGAAGCTATACCCATGCTGCTTGGATTTGTATGAGGCAACGCTACCCTACTTCAAGCCATTTGCGATGATGCAAGACGAAGTTGTACAGGTCGGCCCACACCGTACAAAAAGTATGGGTCGACCTCCCAAGATATCATAGATCATTAAAGAGCCTTGAAAGAGAGAGAGAGGGGCGGAGAGATCGGAAGAGGAGTTGGTTGCATGCGTAAAGGAGGAGGGCGGGGGGGACGGGGGGCCGTGGCATATGAAAGGGAGAGGGAAAAAGTGGTGGGAGCAGCGGACGGGGGCCCCACGGCGCTCGACCAGGAGACGAGAACCAACGGGGCGGGCCCCATGGCGCTCTATCTCATCTGCCTCGCCATTATCTTCCGACTCTTTTATTTTCCCGTTCTTATTTTTTCTGCCGAATTATCTCCTCCCGCCAAGTGGAGGACGCGAAGCGCCCGCCGGCCGTCGCCGGCCGTGGGGCCCGATGTCACGTAGGCATGATGCAAGGTCGCCCCTGGAGGGTTTCCCGCCCCGGGGGGGGGGGGGGGGGGGGGCGCGGTGCGCGAGTGGAGACGTCCGAATCGGCCACGTAGGCCACAGCGGGACTCGTATTTTATTCCCATGGTTGCTGCGCCAGGCACGCAACACACTGTAGAGATAGAGAGATATGCGCAGGCACATTTATTGGCATTTTAATGTGCTGAATAAAATGATGTTTTGATTCGGATGGACGAACAAGATTGGAGTTTGGTTTAGATGGATGGATAAGCACGAGGAGCATAAATGACTTTTCGGATTGACATCAATTAAGCTTTGACTTGACGTCTCTAAAGTTTTTGGGTAGGTGGCAAGTCAATGGCTATGCGTATATATATATATATATGACGACAAGTCAAATTACTGTAGTAGCAGTAGCAGCAGTCACTCGATTAACCCCATCTCTCTCTCTCTCTCTCTCTCTCTTTCTCTCGTCGCTTCTGAGTATGACTTCTTGAGAGTGCAGGGGAGGAGAAGCATGATGTACGCATTCGGAACCGCCAGCTTTCACGGCATTATTGGGATGGCTTTTGGAAACGGCCTCCTCCTTCGACACGCACTCAACCGCCATTGCGATCCTCGCTCTCGCTCTCCAGCCGCCATTTCCAAGGCATGCCGAGAGACGACACGCCACGCCCCACCAGGAAGAACGGGGAAGCAAAAAGGATCGCAGGATCCACCGTGACCGTCCATTGGTCATCACCTTGAGTCAGTCGACATGATGGGATGACAAAAAGATATGGATTCCGACGCATCGTGTGCCGCTATCGCCTCCCACTAATTCATGCGAGTTGTAAGAACGCAATTGTCTCATTTGTCTTTGTCTATTTTTAGAACTCGTTGATGATTAGTTGTTTCGAATCTTAAAAGCTTTTGAGTATTCTCACTATTGTATTACTATTTGCTTCCGTACTCTAAAGTTGGGAACATAGCGAAACTCAAAACCTCTAAATATTCAAGTCTTATGTAGTGTTTGAATAAATAATAATAATTTTGGAAAATTTTATAATTATATATTCTTTTAAATGTTATATATATATATGTATAAATCATGGATCAATCTAAACAATCTTTTCGTAAGTATTCGATTATATTAAGAGATCCAAGTACTTCTTATAGAAGCATTAGTTTAACTAGTCGATATATATTAGTGAATAAGAAAAAATAACTATTATAAATTAAGCATACATTTTATTTATTATTATATTATGTTAATAATGACAAATAATTTGAGAGAGTTGAGTCCATTGTTGTCCTAAAGCCAAAAATAAATAGGCATATTTTATCATTGCTATCTTAACTTATTTTTATTCTCTCTTGGAAATTTAAAACTTCGTCTATCAATCAATTTATCATTATTATCATTATTATTATTATTATTTTTCATATCAATCAGCATTGAATATATTCAGATTCTAAATTGATAAAAGCTTTATGCACTTAATTATTTTAAAGTTATCTTAATGCTTCCTCACCTTTTGATGGAGATAGAAAGGTTGGAATGTGATCCGCTATCCCTATCTCTCGTGTCATACTTCCATTCTCTCTAGTATTCCTTTCCTCCACTACGACACAATTAAGTGTTCCACCAAAAGGACCTCTTCTTCCTCTTGTCTGTTTTTGTTTCAGAAACTAAAAACACGCATCCTCTCCACATTGTGACTGTCGACAGTTCCTTTTCCTCTCATTATCATCGCAATTTGTTCTTATTTCCGAAAACATTTCTTTAACATTTCAACACGACATGCTTATCTACCTTTGATGTTTTCAATGTCTCGTCGGTTTGATATGTAGCCTCCATCAGAGCCGTGGCTGTCAAGCAATCTCCGATCCCTCCACCACTTATTTGTCCAACAAAAACCCCCACAAAAAACAAAGACAAAAACATCACATCTGTTTTTTATTGTTATAGGATGTGAGGTACAGCTTGAGATGTGGACTAATTGATCTTTAACCAACTATTGCACCTTCTCTCTCTTATTGCTCATTGACTATTACCACCTATTCCTGATAGTTGCCAGAGTCAACAGTTGCCAAGTCAAGATGAATGCCTAAAATGTATTCAGCACAAGAAGTGGACTTCTTAGCTTCATTAATCATCCAAAAGCTAGACCATTGCAGTTTGGAGCGTTGTGTAATGTGTCCTATATCAAGAGATGGAACTTGCCTACCAACTTTTTTTTTGGGCATGAATTTTAATATAAAAATCCGGCTTGAGAGATGATAGGGCATATTTTTGTATGATTTATAAAAATAGCCTAAATGACCAGGTTTTTCACAAATAAAATAGCCTAAACTCTTTGGCTTTTTAAATTTTCTTTGAGGCCAAAATAATTTTTCTTGTTTTGCTTGTTTTTATTAAAATTCTTAAGTTGATTCATAACATTTGTTTTTATATTATCAAAAGAATTCTTACTCTTGTCTCTTATCCTCGATTTGAAGATGTTTTTGAATTTACTCAAAAATGATATTATTGGAGTCATGTAAAATCTTCTTCCTATACCCTTTCCAAGATGAAGGCAACTTGACTATTATAGCCCCAACTTGAAAAGATTCAAGAAGTTCGATTTTTTTAGCCTTCAATTGATTAATAATGACCTGCAATTCATGCACTTGTGCTAAGATTAGCTTGTTCCACAAACTTGTAATCAAAATATTTAAAAATTAAAAATTTCTTTGTGCCTTCCTCCTTGGCATGATACTTGAATTCCAAAGCATTTCAAATTGCTTTTGTATATGGTTCCATCGTATAAAAATCATAAAGTTATTCTAAAAGAGCATTGAGAACGTGTCCTCTACATATAACTTCATCTTCATTTCTTTTCTTTTGTTCAGCTTTGACTTCATCGGTATCATTATTGGTTGGATGTTAAAGATTTGGATCAAGCATATAGAAGATCTTTAAAGCAGTCAACATAAACTTCATCTTGTCTTGCCAACGGGTAAAATTCGTTCCATCAAAATGATCCAAACGAATAAAATCTTGATTCAATAATTTGATGGTATTTGTGGCCTCTATGGTGAATTTGTATAAACTCACAAATATCATTTCTAGATTATTGGAAAAGATAACAATGAAGAGGATGAACGATACTATGGAAATCAACTATAAATAATAAATACAAGATAAATAACACTATAAGAAATGTATTTTGATATCAAGAGTGATGCAGAATAGAGGGGTAAAGTAGAATAGATTTCGAGAGAAAACCGATGGTACAATTTTCGGATAGAAAATGTCATAGTAGACAAGGAACGAACTCTAAAAAAAAAGATGTAGTATAGTTGTATTTGCTAGAATGAGTGTTTTGAATATAAAAGGCACGAACTCATGATAAAACTTGTAAGATCAAAAAATAGCTCACCACCAAGTTAAAATCATAAAGGGATACAGAAAGTTCATCACCCCAAGGATTATAAACAAAGATACAAAACTGAAAACAAAAGACTCACCACTCAAGGACACATCCAAGAGATATAGAATTTAAGGGAGTACTCCAAGAGCTTCTACCAAAATATCATTAGTTTCTAAAGCTCTTTCTAAGCCCTCAACACCACAATAAGTACTAGTGCATAAAATAATCCTTCATGCATAGAGAATTTCGAAATTAAGTATTTTACAACTGCTAACCAACTCCTTTAATGCATTTTTTTATCATGAAAAAAAGTACCTTGAAACAGCTTTAACTTTATGCAGGGAATATGCTAATTAACTATCATATTTGAATGGGCTAAGTTGAAGATTATGAGGTAACATTGTTGGCTAAAAAAAATACCATATCATTAGCAAGGTCTATACGAGCAGATTATAGCAAATTAGACACTCTCGTGTCAATCTCCCCTGATTGAAAAAAACTTATCCTCAAGTCCTTGTTTTTTTCGTCAATATGATTATGAAAAAGACTTAAATCAGCAACATTAAATGTTAGGGACACTCCGTAATCTTCAGGTAGCTCGATCTTATAAGCGTTTTTTTCAATTCTCTTAAGTACTTTGAATGGACCATCAACCTTTGGTTTCAATTTTTCAAATTTGCCTAGTGGAAACCTCTCCTTCCTTAGATGAATCCATACTACATTACTAACATTAAACTCCATATGTTTTCTATGTTTGGTGGCAACTTCCACGTATCTCTCATTTTACTTTTCTATATTTGCTTTAACACCCTCATGTAGCTTCTTTATCTGTTTTACTCTCTTATCAGCATCTTCACTAAATTGCTTAGTTGTCAAATGAGGGACGAAGTCTAAGGGACCAGCAAGATTAGCACCATAAACAGCCTCAAAAGGATTCTTACCAATACTATGATGCATAGAACGATTGTAGACAAACTCAATTTGTGGAAGAATAAGATCTCACTGCTTAATATTCCTGCCAACATAGCTTCTAAGCAAATTTCCCAAGTTTCTATTCGTTAACTCAATTTGCCCATCGGTTTGTGGATGATGCGAGCTATTGAAATTCAAAGAAGTACCCAGCTTCCTCCAAAGAGTTCTCCAAAAATAACTAAGAAATTTTGAATCTAGATCAGATACGAATGATCCCCCAACAAATAAGTATAAAAGTCAATCCCCTCCCCGCTGATCAACGGGGGGGGGGGGGGGCATGGTGGGGGTTTGTGGGAGCAAAAAAAAAAAGAATACTTAAATACCACCTTGAGCTAACTTAAACTTTAGAGGGATTGAGTCGGGAATACCCCTCCTGACAACCTTTCTTTACAAAGAGGAGCAACAATTGAAGGCTTGTTTTGGCTTGACCGATGAGGTGCTTCCCGACCTGACTCGATTCTTCCGCCACATAACCAGATCCTCATGTGGGTGACCCTACACCTTCAGGACGGAACCTAGTCATGCTGACTCCTCTATCACGACGTTAAGTTCCACAACAAAAGACGATACTTTTTTTATCAATATCTATGAAGAAAGAAAATAATTTTTTTTAGTTTATCAAATCTTAATTTTAAATTTTCTTATATACCATCTCACATAAAGCTTAAAAAGATTCCATCACTCAATTATTTCTCTATCAATCTATAGAAGTCTTGTTTTATGCTTTAATTCCTTATACTTCAAGCATAGGAGAGTCCCCCGCCCGGGGGGGGGGGGGGGGGGGGGCGCGGTGCGCGAGTGGAGACGTCCGAATCGGCCACGTAGGCCACAGCGGGACTCGTATTTTATTCCCATGGTTGCTGCGCCAGGCACGCAACACACTGTAGAGATAGAGAGATATGCGCAGGCACATTTATTGGCATTTTAATGTGCTGAATAAAATGATGTTTTGATTCGGATGGACGAACAAGATTGGAGTTTGGTTTAGATGGATGGATAAGCACGAGGAGCATAAATGACTTTTCGGATTGACATCAATTAAGCTTTGACTTGACGTCTCTAAAGTTTTTGGGTAGGTGGCAAGTCAATGGCTATGCGTATATATATATATATATGACGACAAGTCAAATTACTGTAGTAGCAGTAGCAGCAGTCACTCGATTAACCCCATCTCTCTCTCTCTCTCTCTCTCTTTCTCTCGTCGCTTCTGAGTATGACTTCTTGAGAGTGCAGGGGAGGAGAAGCATGATGTACGCATGCTTTTGGAAACGGCCTCCTCCTTCGACACGCACTCAACCGCCATTGCGATCCTCGCTCTCGCTCTCCAGCCGCCATTTCCAAGGCATGCCGAGAGACGACACGCCACGCCCCACCAGGAAGAACGGGGAAGCAAAAAGGATCGCAGGATCCACCGTGACCGTCCATTGGTCATCACCTTGAGTCAGTCGACATGATGGGATGACAAAAAGATATGGATTCCGACGCATCGTGTGCCGCTATCGCCTCCCACTAATTCATGCGAGTTGTAAGAACGCAATTGTCTCATTTGTCTTTGTCTATTTTTAGAACTCGTTGATGATTAGTTGTTTCGAATCATAAAAGCTTTTGAGTATTCTCACTATTGTATTACTATTTGCTTCCGTACTCTAAAGTTGGGAACATAGCGAAACTCAAAACCTCTAAATATTCAAGTCTTATGTAGTGTTTGAATAAATAATAATAATTTTAGAAATTTTTCTAATTATATATTCTTTTAAATGTTATATATATGAATTTATAAATCATGGATCAATCTAAACAATCTTTTCGTAAGTATTCGATTATATTAAGAGATCCAAGTACTTATAGAAGCATTAGTTTAACTAGTCGATATATATTAGTGAATAAGAAAAAATAACTATTATAAATTAAGCATACATTTTATTTATTATTATATTATGTTAATAATGATAAATAATTTGAGAGAGTTGAGTCCATCGTTGTCCTAAAGCCAAAAATAAATAGGCATATTTTATCATTACTATTTTAACTTATTTTTATTCTCTCTTGAAAATTTAAAACTTCGTCTATCAATCGATTTATCATCATCATTATTATTATTATTCATATCAATCAGCATTGAATATATTCAGATTCTAAATTGATAAAAGCTTTATGCACTTAATTATTTTAAAGTTATCTTAATGCTTCCTCACCTTTTGATGGAGATAGAAAGGTTGGAATGTGATCCACTATCCCTATCTCTCGTGTCATACTTCCATTCTCTCTAGTATTCCTTTCCTCCACTACGACACAATTAAGTGTTCCACCAAAAGGACCTCTTCTTCCTCTTGTCTGTTTTTGTTTCAGAAACTAAAAACACGCATCCTCTCCACATTGTGACTGTCGACAGTTCCTTTTCCTCTCATTATCATCGCAATTTGTTCTTATTTCCGAAAACATTTCTTTAACATTTCAACACGACATGCTTATCTACCTTTGATGTTTTCAATGTCTCGTCGGTTTGATATGTAGCCTCCATCAGAGCCGTGGCTGTCAAGCAATCTCCGATCCCTCCACCACTTATTTGTCCAACAAAAACCCCCACAAAAAACAAAGACAAAAACATCACATCTGTTTTTTATTGTTATAGGATGTGAGGTACAGCTTGAGATGTGGACTAATTGATCTTTAACCAACTATTGCACCTTCTCTCTCTTATTGCTCATTGACTATTACCACCTATTCCTGATAGTTGCCAGAGTCAACAGTTGCCAAGTCAAGATGAATGCCTAAAATGTATTCAGCACAAGAAGTGGACTTCTTAGCTTCATTAATCATCCAAAAGCTAGACCATTGCAGTTTGGAGCGTTGTGTAATGTGTCCTATATCAAGAGATGGAACTTGCCTACCAACTTTTTTTTTGGGCATGAATTTTAATATAAAAATCCGGCTTGAGAGATGATAGGGCATATTTTTGTATGATTTATAAAAATAGCCTAAATGACCAGGTTTTTCACAAATAAAATAGCCTAAACTCTTTGGCTTTTTAAATTTTCTTTGAGGCCAAAATAATTTTTCTTGTTTTGCTTGTTTTTATTAAAATTCTTAAGTTGATTCATAACATTTGTTTTTATATTATCAAAAGAATTCTTACTCTTGTCTCTTATCCTCGATTTGAAGATGTTTTTGAATTTACTCAAAAATGATATTATTGGAGTCATGTAAAATCTTCTTCCTATACCCTTTCCAAGATGAAGGCAACTTGACTATTATAGCCCCAACTTGAAAAGATTCAAGAAGTTCGATTTTTTTAGCCTTCAATTGATTAATAATGACCTGCAATTCATGCACTTGTGCTAAGATTAGCTTGTTCCACAAACTTGTAATCAAAATATTTAAAAATTAAAAATTTCTTTGTGCCTTCCTCCTTGGCATGATACTTGAATTCCAAAGCATTTCAAATTGCTTTTGTATATGGTTCCATCGTATAAAAATCATAAAGTTATTCTAAAAGAGCATTGAGAACGTGTCCTCTACATATAACTTCATCTTCATTTCTTTTCTTTTGTTCAGCTTTGACTTCATCGGTATCATTATTGGTTGGATGTTAAAGATTTGGATCAAGCATATAGAAGATCTTTAAAGCAGTCAACATAAACTTCATCTTGTCTTGCCAACGGGTAAAATTCGTTCCATCAAAATGATCCAAACGAATAAAATCTTGATTCAATAATTTGATGGTATTTGTGGCCTCTATGGTGAATTTGTATAAACTCACAAAATATCATTTTTAGATTATTAAAAAATACGACAAGGAAGATGATGAAAACATTATAGAAACAAATAACAAACATAAGATCAAGAACATTATAGGAAATATATTTAGGCTTGAAAAGTGTATAAACACTTTCTTAAAAATGATATTTGTACCCTCTTGTCAACAAGATTGCTATGGGTTTGATGTAAATAGTTTTAGTGGATATAACAAACCTTTAGAAGATTTGTATTCAGTAAACAATAAAGAATCTTCAAAGATGAATTAGAGAATGTCTAATTCAATCACTTGGAGAGTTATCAAGAAAAGAAGAATATGAAAAAGATGTTATTCATAATTTACTTTCAAATACCTATTTATAGATATTTTCACAAAAGATACGATCTTTGAAAAATAACTACCAAAATAACTCTAAAGGAAACTATCTTTTCAAATCAATCTTAAAATAAATCTTTATTTTTTATTTGAATAATTTATAATATAAAGCACATCGGAACAAAGGGCGACATAAGCTATACCCATGCTACTTGGATTTGTATGAGGCAACGCTACCCTACTTCAAGCCATTTGCGATGATGCAAGACAAAGTTGTACAGGTCGGCCCACACCGTACAAAAAGTATGGGTCGACCTCCCAAAGTATCATAGATCATTAAAGAGCCTCATACGAATGATCCCCCAACAAATAAGTATAAAAGTCAATCCCCTCCCCGCTGATCATCGGGGGGGGTGGGGCATGGTGGGGATTTGTGGGAGAAAAAAAAAAAGAACACTTAAATACCACGTCGAGCTAACTTAAACTTTAGAGGAATTGAGTCGGGAATACCTCTCCTGACGACCTTTCTTTACAGAGAGGAGCAACAATCGAAGGCTCGTTTTTGCTTGACCGATGAGGTGCTCCCCGACCTGACTCGATTCTTCTGCCACATAACCAGATTCTCATGTGGGTGACCCTACACCTTTAGGACGGAACCTAGTCATGCTGACTCCTCTATCACGACGTTAAGTTCCACAACAAAAGACGATACTTTTTTTATCAATATCTATGAAGAAAGAAAATAATTTTTTTTAGTTTATCAAATCTTAATTTTAAATTTTCTTATATACCATCTCACATAAAGCTTAAAAAGATTCCACCACTCAATTATTTCTCTATCAATCTATAGAAGTCTTGTTTTATGCTTTAATTCCTTATACTTCAAGCAATTAATAATAATTACTAATCCAACAATACCTAAGACAGTGGATGTGTTTTTTTATAGAAAAGCCAAATATTTCTTTTAGTTTGTAGAATGATATATGATGAAAGCACTCAACAACAAGTCATCGGGTGCTACTCCTATTTGGGTCACAGTGTTCGAGTGGAGTGAGTGCAAGATCCACTAATCCCTGTGACAGAAATAATTTAGGGTGAGCTTGATTCAGATGATGAATGCTGCATTTTGATCCCTGAGCATCGAATCTCTAGAGCACAAAACAGATCCCAATGTCAGAAGAAGATGCTACATTATTTTGCTTCGGATTTCTACAAGTTGAGGCATTCAGCATCGACTCCACCATTATTATTGTCATCTCACTCATCACGCTGGCGGCATATTCCAGCTGAGAGTGACGGCCTTGTCCTTAGTGGAGGAGTATGGCCGCTGATGAGAAGTGGGGTGGGGTAGATGCGGAGAAGGCTCGACAAAGGGTGTCGATGTGTTTGTGTGTGTGTGATTGATGCGCATGGAGTTGTGGTTGTGAATGGATTCGATGACTGCAGAAGCTTTTCCTTGGGCACTTCCATCTTCCTCCATGGCAGCAGTATCACAACCTCTCCATGAAGGTTAGGGTTTCGTGAGATCAATAACTGGAGCACCGTGCGATCTTCTTGCTGGTCCTGTTCATATCAGCATGATGTGGTTCGGTTGTGCGTTGTGTGGTGCCAAAGCTCCAATCTGTCATCGTCAAGAACAAGATGCATCATGCAGCAGAAAGAACAAACAGAAAACTAGTGACAAAAAGTTGCCATCTTTTCTGATAGAACCAAGCAAAGTTGGATGAGAAACCACCAAGAAAAAAGGCTTCTTTTCTGGCTCAGTGGCTTTGGAAGTTCATATCTATCCGCCTTTTCCTACATGCACACACAGGCAAACAGCAACAGCATCATCTACAGCTAATGCTCCATGGATCTCTTCAAAGATACTGTCTTCGGATTCAAATCATTACCAGATCCTTTGGGAGTGCAGGAGGAGAGGATATCCACAACATGGCAGACAAGTAACTGTGTTCTTACTGTTGGGCTGCTTCCATGAGTGTATCTGAAAGCTAAACACTCGAAGATGGCACAGGACACTCACTGCATTGGATTTTGTTTCAGCTCGATTGGAATTAGGTCACAAACTAATAGTCAAGAATATGTGACCGTGAAAGTGTGTCAAACTTTTTGGATACATTTGGACTTTTCCATTCATCATAGTTTCAAAGCCAAAAATAAATAGGCATATTTTATCATTACTATTTTAACTTATTTTTATTCTCTCTTGAAAATTTAAAACTTCGTCTATCAATCGATTTATCATCATCATTATTATTATTATTATTATTTTTCATATCAATCAGCATTGAATATATTCAGATTCTAAATTGATAAAAGCTTTATGCACTTAATTATTTTAAAGTTATCTTAATGCTTCCTCACCTTTTGATGGAGATAGAAAGGTTGGAATGTGATCCGCTATCCCTATCTCTCGTGTCATACTTCCATTCTCTCTAGTATTCCTTTCCTCCACTACGACACAATTAAGTGTTCCACCAAAAGGACCTCTTCTTCCTCTTGTCTGTTTTTGTTTCAGAAACTAAAAACACGCATCCTCTCCACATTGTGACTGTCGACAGTTCCTTTTCCTCTCATTATCATCGCAATTTGTTCTTATTTCCGAAAACATTTCTTTAACATTTCAACACGACATGCTTATCTACCTTTGATGTTTTCAATGTCTCGTCGGTTTGATATGTAGCCTCCATCAGAGCCGTGGCTGTCAAGCAATCTCCGATCCCTCCACCACTTATTTGTCCAACAAAAACCCCCACAAAAAACAAAGACAAAAACATCACATCTGTTTTTTATTGTTATAGGATGTGAGGTACAGCTTGAGATGTGGACTAATTGATCTTTAACCAACTATTGCACCTTCTCTCTCTTATTGCTCATTGACTATTACCACCTATTCCTGATAGTTGCCAGAGTCAACAGTTGCCAAGTCAAGATGAATGCCTAAAATGTATTCAGCACAAGAAGTGGACTTCTTAGCTTCATTAATCATCCAAAAGCTAGACCATTGCAGTTTGGAGCGTTGTGTAATGTGTCCTATATCAAGAGATGGAACTTGCCTACCAACTTTTTTTTTGGGCATGAATTTTAATATAAAAATCCGGCTTGAGAGATGATAGGGCATATTTTTGTATGATTTATAAAAATAGCCTAAATGACCAGGTTTTCCACAAATAAAATAGCCTAAACTCTTTGGCTTTTTAAATTTTCTTTGAGGCCAAAATAATTTTTCTTGTTTTGCTTGTTTTTATTAAAATTCTTAAGTTGATTCATAACATTTGTTTTTATATTATCAAAAGAATTCTTACTCTTGTCTCTTATCCTCGATTTGAAGATGTTTTTGAATTTGCTCAAAAATAATATTATTGGAGTCATGCAAAATCTTCTTCCTATACCCTTTCCAAGATGAAGGCAACTTGACTATTATAGCCCCAACTTGAAAAGATTCAAGAAGTTCGATTTTTTTAGCCTTCAATTGATTAATAATGACCTGCAATTCATGCACTTGTGCTAAGATTAGCTTGTTCCACAAACTTGTAATCAAAATATTTAAAAATTAAAAATTTCTTTGTGCCTTCCTCCTTGGCATGATACTTGAATTCCAAAGCATTTCAAATTGCTTTTGTATATGGTTCCATCGTATAAAAATCATAAAGTTATTCTAAAAGAGCATTGAGAACGTGTCCTCTACATATAACTTCATTCTATCCTTTCGTAAGATCATTTAGATTTATGGTTAGGAAGAAGAGTTGAAAGAGAAACTTTAATCTATCAACTATAATCTCGGTTATATAGGCGAGAGCAGAGAGTTAAGATGAGTAATTATGAGAGTTTCTCTCATCATGGTTATCTCCTAAAGAATCCTACTTTAAGTAGACTTCTTTTTTATTGGCCAATATATTTCATTAGAATCAAATTAGTTATATTATATATCTTTTCTAATTATAAAAGGCCACAAAATTTAATATTCTCCCACTTTGCCTATTAATTGATAAGATATAAAAAAGATATTCAAAATCAAAATAAACAAAATAAAATTATTTAAAAATAATTTTACCTAATTAGATTCCAAAGAATTTTGAAAATCATTTTATACATAGCCATGAATTTTAAAATAAGCCAATAAATCTAATAAACATAATAATACTATATTAAGACCAACTATCAATATAAGTCATAGCAGTTGTATATCATCAATGTCATACTTCATTCTATATACCACAACATTGTTAGTCTTTCCTAATATAGTCTATAATAACCCCTGTAATTTATCTTGTTAAGATAATCCTATTATTACATTCAACTATAATATGCATAAACACAAATGTAAACAGGATAGCAGAAACAAATAAGTTTAATTAAGCAAGAAAAATGTCAATAATAGCATCCACCTAAACATGCACCACAATATCTTTTATAACTTGCTCACAAGCCTCGAACATGTTCTTTAAATATTTTACACTGTAAAACTTTTGTCAATGGATCAACAATCATCATAGTGGTGCTTAGGTTCTCAATTGGCACTTACTGTTTTCGGACTCTTTCTTTAACCACCAAGTACTTTATCTTGATGTGCTTAGAACCACTAGAGTACTTGTCATTCTTAGAGAAGAAAATTGCTATGGTATTATCACAAAATATCTTCAGTGGCCTAGCAATTGAGTCAACCATACCAAGTCCTGAGATAAAATTTCGTAACCATAAAACTTTGATTTGTGACCTCAAAATATGCCACAAATTCAACTTTCATTGATGATGATGCAATAAGCGATTGCTTTACACTTTTCCAAGAAATTGCCCCACCAACTAATATGAATACAAATCCTGAAATAGACTTCTTACTATCGAGGCAATTTACAAAATCAACATATGAATATTCTATCACTTCAAGCTGATATGATCCTTTGTATGTGAGCATATAATCTTTCCTCTCCTATAGATATCTTATTACTTTCTTTGCAGCTTTCCAATGATCCATTCCTGTGTTGCTTTGGTATCTTCCCAACATTGCAACTACAAAATTGATATATAGTTTTGGTACATATTTGAGCATATAATAGACTTCCAACTGCGCACCTATAAGAAATATTTTTCATTTGATTCTTTTCTAAGTCATTTTTCGGCTGAACTTTTCACCTCTAGTAATAGGTATATTGTTGGCTGAGCAAAGTTGCATATTAAATCTCTCCAAGATACGATTAATATATCCTTTCTGAGACAATCCTAATAATCCTTGAGATCGATCCATGAATATTGGGGGGGGTGGGGCATGGTGGGGATTTGTGGGAGAAAAAAAAAAAGAACACTTAAATACCACGTCGAGCTAACTTAAACTTTAGAGGAATTGAGTCGGGAATACCTCTCCTGACGACCTTTCTTTACAGAGAGGAGCAACAATCGAAGGCTCGTTTTTGCTTGACCGATGAGGTGCTCCCCGACCTGACTCGATTCTTCTGCCACATAACCAGATTCTCATGTGGGTGACCCTACACCTTTAGGACGGAACCTAGTCATGCTGACTCCTCTATCACGACGTTAAGTTCCACAACAAAAGACGTTTTATATACCATTGTCTAAAAGCTTGTTTAAGGTCATAAATGGATTTCTTAAGTTTACAAGCCCAACTTTTTTTTCCCATTTCTATGAATCCTGCAGGTTGTTCCATATAGATTTTCTCATCCAGATCCCCATTGAAAAATATTATTTTCACATCCATCTGATGTAACTCAAGATTATAATGAACTACTAATATCATAATGATTCTTAACGAGTCTTTTCTAGAAACTGGAGAAAAAGTCTCATTATAATTGATGTCTTTTTTTGAGAAAATCATTTGGCCACAAGTCTAGCTTTATATTGTTTGATATTGCCCGTTGAATCACATTGTCTTAAAGACCCATTTACATCTGACTCTTTTACAATTATTGGGTAATTCAATGAGTTCCCAAACACCATTCTGGATATTGATTTTAACTCTTCTTTCATTACATCATACCATTTTTTAGAATCGTTACTTTCTATGGCTTGTGAAAATGATAAGGGGTCTCTTTTTATTCCTATATCATAATCTGATTCTTGTAGATATACCACATAATCATCAGAAATGACATGTTTCCTTTTCCTTTGAGATCAGCGACGACATCAACATCATGTGAGAGTTCTTCGATGTTATTTTGTTGTTCACCCTCGTCAATGCTCTCATTAATTTTATGAATAATAATTTCTTGAATATGAGATGATATAGGAGAATTAACATAAATCTTCTCAATATCAAAATTGATCATTCAAGATTTTTCACTTCCACTGATTTCATCATTTTCTAAGAATTTTACATTACCAGATTCTACTATCATCGTACTATGATTAGGGCAATAAAATCTACATCCCTTAGATTTTTTTGGATAACCAATAAAATATTCTGAAATAGTTCTTTGATCAAATTTCTTTTCATATGGATTTAATACTCTTATTTCTGCAGGACATCCCCAAATATGTAAATGTTTCAGACTAGGCTTCCTACTAGTCCATAACTCAAATGGAGTTTGATGGAATTGACTTATTATGAACCCTGTTCGCGATGTATATAATTGTCCTAAAAGCTTCAACCCACATCAACTCAGGTATAGAGGAAAAATTCATCATGCTCCTAACTATATCCATAAGAGTATGATTTCACCTTTTAGCAATATCGTTCTATTGTGGCACACTTGGTAATGCATATTGAGCACAAATACCCCATTGTTCTAGGAATCTAGCAAAAGGACCAATGTTCTAACCAGATCCATCATATCTGTCATAAAATTCACCACCCCTTTCAGATCCGATAATTTTAACATTTCTATTTAATTATCTCTTGACCTCATTTATGTACACTTCAAGAGTATCAACGGCTTGAGACTTTTCATATATTATATAAACATAACCATATCTGGAAAGGTCATTTATAAATGTGATGAAATACCTTTCTCCACTAAAACAAGGAAAATGGAGTGATCCGCAGATATCAGTATGAATAATCTCAAGGAGTTCTTTACTTCTTGTAGTATTTTTCTTTATATGTTTAGTTTACTTTCCCTTAATGCAATCTATACGAATATCAAAATCAGTAAAATCTAAATATTTCAAAACATTATCCTTCACTAATATTTCAATTCTTTTCTTGGAGTATGTCTCAATTGTCTATGCCACAATATAGAAGATCTTTCATTGTTGAAACTACTTTTCAATCTAATACTTGATTGCAGGGTTAATTATGTCTTTGCAAACTCAAGATCCAAATTAATTCTGTACCAACCATCATACTGAATTCCTAAACTAACTTTTATTGAATCATAAAATATACTGAGTTTACTATTACCAAAAGAAAGATAATATCCTAACTCATCAATTCTAGATAAAGAAACTAAATTTCTAAAAATAATAGGAACATAACATATGTCAACAAGATCCATCAGATGACACGTCTCTACACGTAGACGATAAGCTCCCACTGATATGACTTTTGCTTTGAGACGATTTCCCATAATGATGAATCTTTTATGTTCTTTTGGTTTCCGGATAGAAACAAATCTCTGTATATTATTGGTAACATGAGTTGAAGCACCAGAATCAATCCACTAAGTGTTAGAAGAAACTTCTATAATATTTGATTCGAAACATACAAAGGTCGAGTTAATACATTTCTTTTCGAACCAAGTCTTATGTTTAATGCAATCATTCTTCACATGTCCTTTCTTGCCATAAAAGAAGCACTTTACTGTAAAAGTTTTCTTTTCATTAGTCTATTTAACATTTCCAAACCCGACAAATTTCTTTGATTGATGATGCTTGATTTTTTTTTTCTTATTACCAACTCCTTGAGTAGTAGTCATGATATTATACGAGTTTTCTTGTTTTAATCTCAATTCTTCCTGAACACATATACTAGTTAACTCATGACATTATTAGTAGTCATGAAGGGAATTGAGAATCAACTACACGAGGAAAGACTCATCAATATTCATGCCTAATGCTTTAAATTTTGCAGCTTTGTCAGCCATATTGAGAATGTGATCCTGAATTCCTCGAGTGTCATCATACTGAGTCATAGTCAGTTCTTTCATTAGTGTGCCAGCCAATGACTTATCAGCAGATTTAAATCTGTCTTCAATAACCTTTAAATATTCTTGTGCGCTAGTTGTAATCGGTAATGAAGTCTTTATGTTATTTGCAATCGTCATTCTTATGAACATTAAACTAAGCATATCATATCTTTCCCAAGCCTTCATTTCATTAACTTATTCTACAGTACTTTCATAAGTCAAGTATGTAGGCTTTTCAATAAGTAATGTTAAATCAAGATCTAATACACCGAGTGTAAATTTCATATGCTCTAACCATTCTGAATAATTTGATCTAGAGAGTATAGGGATTATTGATTCATCTATAAAATATAAAATAACATTAATGCTTTGAGTTTTTCAAAAATTTGAGGAACTATTGATTCATCTATATTACATATTTGGGTGAAATATTGACATATCTAGTATTCACTCAATATCATCTATGGAGAACTGATATCATCCTTGTGGCATAGTATTGTTACCTTTGGGTATATAATCTAAACTGCAAGAATATCTAAAACAGTATCATCCTACTCCATCACATAATTATTTGAAGTAGATTCTCTTTTGGGATTATCTAAATCTCATAATTATGTGTGCTATTGTGAATATTATTTCATTAATATCATTTAAGACTAATTCTTTAATATTATTTTATAAATTATTATTCTAGGTCATTTTGGTGGCTACAAGACCAATACTATAATATAAAATATAATTTAAAAATATTCTATAAATGATAAAACTTTTATTGTAATTCATATCACAAAAGCCTATCATCCCAAGCCACTTTGACAGCTAAAAATTATATAAAACTTAAGAAGATGAGTTACAAATAATATTCATCAAATTTCTTCAATTTAATTTATGCTAAGTAGTTTAATAATAGAATGATAACCATAATAATTATTGAACATTAATCAGTAAAAGAAAAAAACTCATATGATAATCATGATAACATATAAATCATGCATTCATGTCAAAGATGAACATTATTTCACAATTCCAAATATTTAAATGTGAATAACCAAATAAATATCCAAGAATAATAATTAGATTTTATTTACCATATGTAAAAATATAATCAATAATTCATATGAGAAAACTATAAAAAGTAAACTGTAATTTATAGTTTCTTAAAATTTAAATTAAATCCAATCAAATAATCAAAATATAATCATGAGTAAATTTATTCATAATTATAATAAATCATATTTATTAATTTTATAAATAAAAATATAAATAAAAAATTCTCAATTTCATAAGGGTAAAATTATAAATATTTGACAGGATATAAATTGGAATTATGAGATTTGTAAAAGGCAGAATTATCAAAAGAATTAAAGGATATTAATAAAATACAGAAGGGAAAATATGTAATTTGACTAAAGGGAAACCCTAGGGCAAAACTATAATTTTGCCAAAACCTTACTACCGCTGCTGGCCGCCTACGCATGCGGCCCTATTGCAACGGCGTTGTCGTTGCCAACACGGGGTTGCCTTTGCCCGCTCATAGCCGCTGCAGCGGTTCCTTCCCGCGTGTGGCCGTCGCTTGGGCGTGGCTGGCCGTGCGTGGCCGTCGCTTGGGCGTGGCTGGCCGCGTGTGGCTACTGCTTGCGTGGCTGTCGTCGCCTATGCACGGTTGGCCGTGGTTGCTGCCAGCCACGGCCATTGCCTGGGCGCGGTTGCCGTCACATGCGCACGGTTGGCTACGGCTGCTGCCAGCGAATGATCGTCGCATGGATGCGAGTTCTACCCGCGTGTGGCTACCACAAGGGCACTGTGATGCCCATGTATGTGTGCCGCTTGCAATTGTAAGCATAAAATCTGTAATATACTGTATTAAATACGGAAACAATCTTTTATGCCAGGATTGAAATCAAATAATTAGATCTAGTTTAATGATGCATACCTTTTGATGCCATCTGAAAAGAGATCTCTGATTGATCTACAAATGCACCATCTTTAATCCAAGATCGTTGTGAATCTACAAAAGAACTAGATCTTTCTTATCTCTTATTATCCTTTCATAGGACCACTTAGATTGATGGTTAAGGAAAGGAGTTGAGAGAGAGACTTTAATCCCTTAACTATAATCTTCATTCCTCTTCTTATGTTCAGTCCCTAGAGGTCCTATCTATTTATAGGCGAGAGCAGAGGGTCTAGGATAAGTAATTAGGAGAGTTCTTCCCATCAACATTATCTCCTAAGGAATCCTACTTTAAGTGTACTTATTTTCTATTGGCCAATATATTATATCAGAATTTAATTAGTTATATTATATATCTTATTTAATTATAAAGGGCCACAAAATCTAACATTCTCCAACTTGGCCCATTAATTGATAAGATATAAAAAAAATATTCAAAATTAAAATAAACAAAATAAAATTTGTTTAAAAATAATTTTACCTAATTTGATTCCAAAGAATTTTGAAAAGCATTTTATATATGGCCTTGAATTTTAAAATAAGCTAATAAGTCCAATAAATATAATAATACTATATTAAGTCCAACTATCAATATGAATCATAGCGGTTGTATATCATCAATGTCATACTCCCTTTTATGTACCACAATATTGTTAGTCTTTCCTAATATAGTCCATAATGACCCCTGTAATTTTTCTTGTCAAGATAATCCTGTTATTACATTCAAATATAATATGCATAAACATAAATATAAATATGATAATAGAAATAAATAACTTTAATTAAGCAAGAAAAATATCAATAATAGTATTCACTTACATAACCATATCTTTTATGACTTGCTCATAAGCCCCAAACTAAGAACATGTTTTTTAAATATTTTACACTGTAAAGCTTTTGTCAATGGAATCATCATAGTGGTGTTCAGATTGTCAATTGACACTTGTTGTTTTTGGACTCTTTCTCTAACCACCAAGTACTTTATCTTGATGTGCTTGGAACTACTAGAGTACTTGCCATTCTTAGAGAAAAAAAACTGTTGTGATGTTATCACAAAATATCTTCAGTGGCTTGGCAATTGAGTCAACCACACCAAGTCCTAAGATGAAATATCACAGTCATAAAGCTTGATTTGTAGCCTCAAAGCATACTACAAATTCAACTTTCATTGTTCATGATGCAATAAGCGATTGCTTTGCACTTTTCCAAGAATTACCCCACCAGCTAACATGAATACAAATATTGAAGTAGACTTCCTACTATCGAGGCAATTTGCAAAATTAGCATTTAAATATCCTATCACTTCAAGCTGATCTGATCTCCTATATGTGAGCATATAATCTTTCGTCCCCTACAGATATTGTATTACTTTCTTTGCAGCTTTCCAATATTTCATTCCTGGTTGCTTTGGTATCTTCCCATCATTGCGACTACAAAACTTATATCTGGTCTTATATAAGTTTGAGCATATAATAAACTTCCAACTACGCACCTATAAAGAATATTTTTCATTTGATTCTTTTCTAAGTCATTTTTCGGGCACTGGTTTTGACTGAAATTTTCACCTCTAGTAATATGTATATCATTGGCTGAGCAAAGCTGCATATTAAAGCTCTCCAAAATATGATTAATATATCCTTTCTGAGACAATCCTAATAATCCTTGATATCTATTCCTGAATATCTCAATGCCAATAACATATGTTGCCTCATTCATATTAACCATATTAAAGTTCTTATTGAGAAATATCTTGGTTTCGTGCAATAAACCAAGATCACTACTGGAAAGTAAAATATCATCCACGTATAAGACCAATATAATAAACTTGCTTCTACTTACATTCGGATATATGCACTAATCACCAGTATTTTCCTTAAATCTGAAGGAAGTAATAAATAGATTTCTTAAGTTTACAAGCCCAACTTTCTTTTCCCTTTTCTATGAATCTTTTAGGTTGTTCCATATAGATTTTCTCATCCAGATCCTTGTTTAGAAATATTATTTTCATATCCATCTGATGTAACTCAAGATCATAATGAGTTACTAATGCCATGACGATTCTCAATGAGTCCTTCTAGAAATTGGAGAAAATGTCTCATTATAGTCGATGCATTCTTTTAGAGAAAATCCTTTGGCCACAAGTCTGGCTTTATATTGTTTGATATTGCTTGTTGAGTCACGTTTTATCTTAAAAGACCCATTTACAATCGACTCTTTTATAATTATTGGGCAATTTAACAAGTTCCCATACACCATTCTGGACCATTGATTTTAACTCTTCTTTCATTGTATCATACCATTTTTCAGAATCATTACTTTTTATGACTTGTGAAAATGATAAGGGGTCTCTTTTTATTCCTACATCATAATTTGATTCTTGTAAATATACCACATAATAATAAAAAATAGCATGTTTACTTTTCTTTAAGATCTTTTCAAAACTATCGATTGTGATTGTTCTACAATATCATCAACGGTGACATCAACATCATGTGAGAGTTTTTCGATGTTATTTTGTTATTCACCCTCGTCAATGCTCTCATTAATTTGATGAACAACAATTCCTCAAATAGGAGATGAGATGGGAGAATTAACCTGAATCTCCTCAATATCAAAATTGATCATTCGAGATTTTTCACTCCCACTGATTTTGTTATTTTCTAGGAATATTGTATTTTCATATTCTACTATCCTCGTATTATAATTAGGGCAATAAAATCTATATCCCTTGGATTTTTTTGGATAACCAATAAAATATCCAGAAATAGTTCTTGGATCCAATTTCTTTTTATGTGGATTAAATACTCTTATTTCTGTAGGACATCCCCAAATATGTAAATATCTCAAACTAGGTTTCCTACCAATCTATAACTCAAATGGAGTGGATAGAACCTACTTACTAGGAACCTGTTCGAATGTACATAGTTCTCTTAAGAGTTTCACCCCACATCAACTCAGGTAAAGAGGAATAACTCATCATGCTCCTAACCATATCTATAAGAGTACGATTTCACCTTTCAACAATACTATTATGCAGTGACACACTTGGTAATGTATATTGAGCACAAATAACCCGTTGTTCTAGGAATCTAGCAAAAGGACCAATATTCTGACCAAATCCATCATATCTGTCATAAAATTCACCACCCCTGTCAAATATGGCAATTTAAACTTTTCTATCTAATTGTCTCTCGACCTCATTTATGTACACTTCAAGAGTATCAACGGCTTGAGACTTTTCATGTATTAGATAAATATAGCTATATCTGAACATGTCATCTACAAATGTGATGAAATACCTTTCTCCACTAAAACAAGGAATATGGAGTGGTCCACATATATCAGAATAAATAATCTCAAGAAGTTCTTTACTTCTTATGACATTTTTCTTTATATGTTCAGTTTGCTTTCCCTTAATGCAATATATACAAACATCAAAATCAATGAAGTCTAAATGTTTCAAAATATTATTATTCACTAATATTTCAATTCTTTCCTTCGAGATATGCCCCAATCGTCTATGCCACAATATAGAAGATCTTTTATTACTGAAATTACGTTTCAATCCAACACTTGATTGCAGGGTCAATAATGTCTTTGTAAACTCAAGATTCAAATTAATTCTGTACAAACCATCACACAGAATTTCTGAACCAACTTTTATTTAATCATAAAATATACTTAGTTTAACATTAAAAAAAAGATAATATCCTAACTCATCAATTCTAGATAGTGAAACTAAATTTCTAGAAATAGTAGGAACATAACATATGTCAATAAGATCCATCAGATGACCCATCTCTAAGTGTAGACGATAAGTTCCCACTGATATCACTTTCGCTTTAAGACGATTTCCCATAATGATGAATCTCTCATGTTCTTTTAGTTTCTAGATTGAAAGAAATCCCTACATATCTCTTATGATGAATCTCTCGAGTGCCATCGTATTGAACCATAGTTAGTTCTTTTATTAGTGTGCCAGCTAATGACTTATCAGCAGATTTAAATCTATCATTAATAACCTTTAAATATTCCTATGCACTAGTTGCAATCAATAATGAAGTTTTTATGTTATTTGCAATAGTCATTCTTATGAACATTAAACTAAACCTTCATTTCATTAACTTGTTCTACAGTACTTTCATCAATCAAGTCTATAGGCTTTTCAACAAGCAATACTAAATCAAGATCTAATATACCCAATGTAAATTTCACATACTCTAACCATTCTAAATAATTAAATCTAAAGAGTCCAGGGACACTATAAGCATATGAATGTATGGACGAAAGTACCATTGTAAAAATATAAAATATAAAATAACATTAATGCTTTGAGTTTTTTTTCAAAATTTTGATAAATTATTGATATAATCTATATTACACCTTTAGGTAAAATATTGACATATCTAGGATTCACTTAAGATCATCTATGGAGGACTGATATCATATTTATAAAGTAATATTATTACCTTTGGGTATACAATCCTAAACTGCAAAGATATCCTGTAAAGATATCCAAAATAATATCATCCTACCCCATCACATAATTATTTAAAGTAGATTCTCCTTTAGGATTATCTAAATCTCATAATTATGTGTATCATTATGAATATTATTTCTTTAATATCATCTAGAACTAATTCCTTAATATTATTTTATAAGTTATTGGTCTAGGTTACTTTGGTGACTATAAGACTAATATAATAATATAAAATATAACTTAAAATATCCTATAAATAATAAAACTTTTATTGTAATTCACAATATAAAAGCCTATCATCCTAGGCCGCTTTGGTAGCTACAAGTCAGATAAAACTTAAGGAGATAAGTTATTAATAATATTAATTAATTTTTTTTAATTTAATTTATGCTAAGCAGTTCAATAATAGAATAACAATCATAATAATTATTGAACATTAATCAATAAAAGAAAACTCATATGATAATCATGATAACATATAAATCATGCCTTCATGTGAAAGATGAACATTATTTTATAATTTCAAATATATAAATGTGAATAACCAAATGAATATCTAAAAATAATAATTAGATTTTATTTACCATATGTAAAAATATAATCAATAATTCATATGAGAAAACTATAAAAGTGAACTATAATTTATAGTTTTTTTTTAAACTAAAATTAAATATAATCAAATAATCAAAATATAATCATGATTAAATTCAATCATAATTATTGATTGAATTTTGATGTACAAACATCAAAATCAGTGAAGTCTAAATGTTTCAAAATATTATCATTCACTAATATTTCAATTCTTTCCTTGGAGATATGCCTCAATCGTCTATGCCACAATATAGAAGATCTTTCATTACTGAAATTATGTTTCAATCCAACACTTGATTGCAGGGTCATCTGTACAAACCATCACACAGAATTCCTGAATCAAATTTTATTGAATCATAAAATATACTTAGTTTGCCATTAAAAAAAAAGATAATATTCTAACTCATCAATTGTAGATAGAGAAACTAAATTTATAGAAATAGTAGGAACATAACATGTGTCAACAAGATCCATCATATGACCCATCTCTAAGCGTAGATGATAAGTTTCCACTGATATCACTTTCGCTTTAAGACGATTTCCCATAATGATGAATCTCTCATGTTCTTTTGGTTTCTAGATTGAAAGAAATCCCTGCATATCTCTCATGATGAATCTCTCAAGTGCCATCGTATTGAACCATAGTCAGTTCTTTCATTAGTATACCAACCAATGACTTATTAGCAAATTTAAATCTATCGTCAATAACCTTTAAATATTCCTGTGCACTAGTTGCAATCGATAATGAAGTCTTTATGTTATTTGCAATAGTCATTCTTATGAACATTAAACTAAGCCTATCAGATCTTTCCTAAGCCTTTATTTCATTAACTTATTCTACAGTACTTTCATCAGTCAAGTCTGTAAGCTTTTCAACAAGCAATGCTAAATCAAGATCTAATACACCCAGTGTAAATTTCATATGCTCTAACTATTCTGAATAATTTGATCCAAAGAGTACAGGGATACTAGAAGCATATGAATGTATGGACGAAAATACCACTGTAAAAATATAAAATATAAAATAACATTAAAGCTTTGAGTTTTTTTTTTAGAAATTTGATAAACTATTGATATCATCTATATTACATATATGGGTGAAATATTGATATATCTAGTATTCACTCACGATCATCTATGGAGGATTGATACCATCTTTGTAGAATAATGTTGTTACCTTTGGGTATACAATCCTAAACTACAAAGATATCCAAAACAATATCATCCTATCCCATCACATAATTATTTGAAGTAGATTCTCTTTTGGGATTATCTAAATCTCCTAATTATGTGTGTCATTATGAATATTATTTCTTTAAGATCATCTAGGACTAATTCCTTAATATTATTTTATAAGTTATTAATCTATGTTACTTTGGTGACTACAAGACTAATACAATAATATAAAATATAATTTAAAATATCCTATAAATGATAAAACTTTTATTATAATTCACAACACAAAAGCCTATCATCCCAAGCCGCTTTTGTAGCTACAAGTCAGATAAAACTTAAGGAGATAAGTTATTAATAATATTAATTATTTTTTTTAATTTAATTTATGCTAAGCAATTCAATAATAGAATAACAACCATAATAATTATTGAACATTAATCAGCAAAAGAAAACTAATATGATAATTATGATAACATATAAATCATGCCTTCATGTGAAAGATGAATATTATTTCATAATTTTAAATATATAAATGTGAACAACCAAATGAATATCCAAAAATAATAATTAGATTTTATTTACCATATGTAAAAATATAATCAATAATTCATATGAGAAAACTATAAAAGTGAACTGTAATTTATAGTTTTTTTAAAATTAAAATTAAATATAATCTAATCAAAATATAATCATGATTAAATTCAATCATAATTATAATAAATCATATTTATCAATTTTATAATTGAGAATATAAATTAAAAATTCTCAATCTCGTAAGAGTAAAACTATAAATATTTGATAGGATATAAACTCGAATTATGCGATTTATAAAGGGCAGAACTATCAAAAGAATTAAAAGATATTAATAAAATATAAAAGGGCAAAACTATAATTTGACCAAAGGGAAACCCTATGGCAAAATTATAATTTTGCCAAAACCTTATTGTAGTGCCGCCGTTGCCGCTTGGGCATGGCCACCACCTGATGCGACTATCTGCCCTCGTGCGACCACCGCATAGGTGCAGCGCTGTCGCTTGTTGCGCTACGACACGCACGTTGCCCAGCGTAGTAGAATCGCTGGTTGTACACAGCAAGGTCGACGACGACCATTGCTGCTTCGCGATCATTGGAGAATAGGGATCATTTATGCATCGTAAACAAAAAATAATAGATCTAATGTATTTAATCTCAAGAACCTAGGCTCTGATACCAATTGTAAGCATAAAATCTGTAATATGTTGTATTAAATACGGAAACAGTCTTTTATGCCAGGATTAAAATCAAATAATTAGATCTAGTTTAACGATGCATACCTTTTGATGTCATCTGAAAAGAGACTTCTGATTGATCTGTAAAGGCATCGTTTTTAATCCAAGATCGCTATGAATCTGCAAAAGGAACTAGATCCTTCTCCTCTCTTTCTATCCTTTCATAAGACCACTTAGATTGATGGTTGGTTAGGGAGAATAGTTGAGAGAGGGACTTTAATCCCTCAACTATAATCTCTATTCCTCTTCTTGTGTTTAGTCCCTAGAGGTCATATCTATATATAGACGAGAGCAAAAGGTCTAGAATAAGTAATTAGGAGAATTCTTCCTATCAAGGTTATCTCTTAAAGAATCCTACTTTAAGTTGACTTCTTTTTTATTAACCAATATATTTTATCAGAATCCAATTAGTTATATTATATATATCTTATCCAATTATAAAGGGCCATAAAATATAACATTGTCTTGGTCGCTAATCTCTCTCTCTCTCTTCTCGGATTGATCGCATGACCAATCTCGTCTTTTAAAACAGAGATGAGGGGATTCTTGATCAGATGACCAATCTCGCCTTTGAAAACATAGATGAGGGGATTACGATTACATTGATGCCAAATAATGGAATCAATCATGTTGGTGGTGATATGATATATGATTACTTTCAACTAATTTTGTTTGGTTGGCATAATATGTTGGCTAATTATTTTTATAGTTAGTTATTTTTATTATTTTATATTTTTTTAAAATTATATTAGTATTTTTATATTTATATATTAAAATATTAAAAATAAAAAAATTATTAGAGTAATAGATCAAATATTTAATATAAAAATATTAATATAATTTTTAAAAATATAGAGATCATAATGTTAAGAAGAGTAACTAATTACAGATAATATGTAACTATCCTATATGTTGAATAATAGATCATACTCATATTAAGATTCTCTTTGTTAATCCAAATATTCTTGGGCTTGATTTGGTTATATATTTCTCAGATTCATCACTAAGATTTGACTTGGAAGTAAAAGATGAAGAGGTTAAATCGGTCTTATAGTTCATCGAATCCATTTTGATGGTTCGATTATAATTCTTGATTTCTAATTATTCATATTAAATTATTTTTAATTAAAAATAAAAATGGGCTATTCGAATCGAATAACTAATTTTTAATTTTTAATTAAATTATAAAATTAATTTTAATTTTAATTTTAAATTAAATTGGCTATAAAAATTAAATTATTTTTAATTATTCATATTAACTATTCCGATTCCAAATTCGATTTCGATTCTCAAAATTTATAGACTCAAATCATAAGTCGAAATCATCGATTCCGAAACCGAGATTATGTTTGGAATTAGGAATTAGGGGTCATTTTTGAGTTTCTCACCGAGTAACATTCTACTACTTGTAACAAAAACAACTTGGAATGAAACAAACAACAATTCTTTGTACTTCAAAGCAACCACGCTGTCTCTGTCGAGAACAACCCCTTGCTTGGATTCAATAGCTAGTGCAAGTTGCAGCTTCGCTGTACCAGTGCATTACGATCAAGACCTCACTTGGTCCTCCTTGCATGAGACAATACGTTGTTCTTCTTGTTCTTCCCTGCCGCAGGAGAAGGGAGACGCTTCTTCCCCATGCCGACAGACCCCTTCTGAGAACCTTCAGCGACGTCGCTTTGCGGGCTGTGGAACCGAGACCTGGCTTTCGTCGACGCCGTCGACGGGGTGTAGCTCGCAACAGACAGCGCGCTCGACAGGCTGCTGTCGTCGCTCACCGATGACCTCGTGACCCGGTGCCTGCTCCTGATACTCGACCCGTCGTCCGCGGACCACGCGCCGGTTCCCGGGCTCACCGGTGTCTTCTTGCTCGCCACCGACGCCAGCTTGGAGCGTGGCGTCACGGGCGACTCGTTTCTGGGACTCGGCTTACTCTTGCTTGGGTTCACTGATGCCTTTGCTGCCGGGTTAGAGCGCGGCGTTACCGGCGCCTGGCTTGGTCTTTGAGCTGCCGACGGGATCCTCTTCGGCTTCACAGCGTCGTGGCCGTGCTTCTCCTGCGGCCCTGCCGCCGTCAATCGCTCCGACAAGCTCCAACCCCATTGCAGATTGTTCAAGTCGATAAACATCGGAGTCGATGATTTGGAAGAGCTCTTTCCCTGTCACGGACCCAACGCATCACATCAAAAGATGAGCACAGCACCGCACCACAGATGAAATCGAATGCGCAGTAGTAGTACCTGGCGGGCAAATGCGTAGGCTAATGCCTTCTCTCTTCTCGTGGCAGCCTCCTGCCTGTCGAGTAGCTTTGCCTCGATTTGCTCTTTGGATCGAGGACTATCATTCCATTCTCCGATCTGTGCACCAAAATCCAGCAGGTGAGCAACACGAATGCAGAAGAGGAAGCCACAGAGTTGATGAAAACGATGGTGCATGGAAACCTTCGCTTTCTGCTGCTCTCTTTCTTGTTTGAGTTGCAGCTGCCGCAGCAGAGCCTGGTGTTCCTCGGCCATCCTCATCCTCCTCGTACGTACCTGTGCCTGAACCACCGCCATGGCTTGCAACCGGCGCACCATGTTTGCGGTCTGAGACCCGACGGCGCTTCCATCGATTAAGTTCTTTAGCCTGATCAGTCTTTTCAGAGTTCCCAATGCTCTCCTCGCCTTGACACAATGTGCAACAAAAGAGATGAAGACGATGAACTCTCGAGCCAAGAGACACAAGAACACATACCAGGAATCCTCGGAAAGCAGCCTGGATCTTGGTGGCAGCGGTCGCCTCACTTATTGTCGACCGACCGACCTCCGTTGCAGCCCGAGATGAACGCTTGGACTTAACATAGTCTCGACAGCAGCTGGGGATCAACGCTTTCTTGAGGGCAGAAGTCCACTTCCTCTTCCCCTCCATGTTCTTGCTTTCTCCTCCTCTCGGTCTACTATATCCTTTTGTTAGGTGACTCTTGTCCGCAAACCTTCACGCACGAACAGCAATATATCAAATCCTGTGAGAGCATATATATCATATTTGAATTAGATTTCAGCTCCGGGAAAGAGAAGAACGAATCACAGCGGAAGTATCAAGGATGGTGAAGCGAGAGGAGGGGCGACGGCAGCAGAAGATCAAATTGGGAGCAGAGGAAGGAGAGAAGCTTTCCAGAATCCAGAGCCATCACCTGGTGCGCGGCGGCGAAGCAGCGGGAGTCCGGTGCTTGTTCCTGGACGAATGGCGGGGTGCCGGCGGGGGGTGGGGTGCGGATGGAGTCCTTATTGAAGCCGCAGCTTCCCCCTCTCCCTCCCTCCTCCACCGCTCCTCTTCCTCCTTCGAGCTGTCACTTGTTCTCCGTTTTAAGGATCCTCTCTCTGTGCGTATCTAAACTAAGGTGTCGCCCGTGTTTAGGCCTCCTTTGTTGAGGCGGTCGTTCACGTCGGGGGGATGGTTGTCGTCGCCACGATGGCTTCTGGTGTATGATATTAGTATATGCTCGTTGACTGGTTCTGCTGGGGATCGAACGGACCGAGTGGAGTTCCCTGTCTCGCCTCCGACAGCGTCCTGCGTCCTGCGTTCTCGTCACCACCCGAACCCGCCCGACGTCAAGATATCCCTCGTGACGTCATCCGATTTGGGCCGGTCGGACCGGAGCACCCCGACAGCGAACCGGGTTCATGCTGACGACCTTGCACCATCATGTGGTTATCATTGAGCAAGAAGGGAAACATAGGATTAAAGATCTAGAGATCTTGATATCACCTGTATAAATTCATTTTTCTCAACAAATATGAGATCGTGAATGTTCATTTTAATCGAGAAACATTTTTTCCTTTTGCAGCAGCAGGTTGTCTTCAGAATACTCTCATAGCTAACCAACAAGATCAAGTTAAAAGATGATTTGCCATCTGGTGAATGCCACTTATCATGCTTTTGTTGGAGTTTGATCTCTGCATGCAGTAGCAGTCAAACAATTAAATTGTAAAAAGGAGTTTCCAGGAAGAAAGAGGACAGCTCTATTGTTGCATATTATTATACACTGGGAATAGAATCATTATGCAATCTGGCACATATAAGGGTGATATATAGTTAAATTGCCTCTAATTCAAACATAAGTTAAAATTTTCCATTTCACATATATTTGTTGTAAATCATGCAGAAGTCATGACTGCCCACCAGTAAAACCACCTATTTACCAAGTATAAGCAAATGATCAGATATTTCAGAATTTTCTTCCAAGGGACAATGATAGAGAAATTTAGAAGCAACATGAATGCAGTTTTTGTAAGGAAGAAAAACTGACATATTTGATAACAGTGTCACTGGAGCTACAAGAATTGAAGTATATCATATTGGAAGTGACGAAATGTACATTTATGTACTTAATTTAATCATTAACAATAGAAAAATTTTGGACAAATCATTTGGTCCAGTTTAAAGGAAAAAAAATAACATTTATGGCCTTCTTGATGACAACTACTACTGTATCAGAATCTGAATCCTTGTTGAATAACCAGGACCTTTTCCCGATTCAAGTTTAATCTGTTACTATCACTCAGCTAGATTTGCCGACTATGCCTCAAACAAAGAACCAAGAGACTTCCTTAATTTTTATTTATAAGAAATAACAGTACATTAAAGTCCACAAATATATTATGGATATGGCTAATTTCTTCTACAACTGACATAAAAGTAAGTTGTTGTCATCAATATGGAACTCACAATGATTTTATGGTATAAATAAGTCATGTATGGGGAACCATACCTTGGCTATCGGAGGCATGCCAACAGAAGAATTTGACTGGTTTCAAATATGGAGGTAACTGAATACAATATTCTCTCCTTTTTATTTCAAATGTCATTTTGCTCACAAATACAAGCATAAAGCAGGACTCAGACTTAAGATACTGCACATACGGCACTTCTGCCAACTGATATATGCTCAGAAATAACTGAATCACATATTTAGAAAGGTCATTGTGTTTGACTATGATGATCCGCCTATGTAAGTATGAGTCCAATTCTCCTGCATCTAGATGGCTGGGTCGCTATCTCATTTTTCTTCTCACTTGCAAATATTTGTACCACAGCCAGGCTGTTCAGATAAGGAACCCATTTGAAACATGCAGGTCCTGCCCATGATGCATTTTCCTTTGAGATATTGGAACCCAGAATCAGCTTTCAATATGATCAGCATTCTCCGATGGAGGTATCACAACTGTGGAAAAGCAGCACCTTAAGCAAACTAGATAGCTCCATGTTCATCTACATCAACAGGCTCAAGCCTCCACTCGCTGCCATAGTATGAGTTCGGAAGTCCAAGCCAGAATTTAAATGCCTCAGCCGCCCTCTTCCTCTCCCTCCTCCTGTCCTGCCTTGCCTGGGAGGCATGCTTGCTTGTAAACATCCGCGAATGCATCTCCACATAGATCCTCTTGTACTTAGTCTTGTTCGGCGAAATTCCATTTTCCTCCATGCAAGCCACAATCTCCAGTGCCTTTCTGAAGAATGCCGCCCTCACACACACATCAGCTAGAGCATCAAGCAATCCTTCATCAGGCCGAAGAGGTGGCAATGCAGCACACCTTTCTTTAACCTCGTTCCACAACAGAAGTGCCTCACCTGGCTTCCTGGCCAATGCTATCCCATTGGCAAGGCTTCCATAGGTCGCGATGTCAGGCTGGAATCCATTCTGCTTCATCTTCTCCACAATTTTCTTAGCTTCTTCAATCAAACCCAATCTGCAGTACCCTTCAATCAGCATGTTGTAGGCTACCCTATCTACCTTAACCCTTGGGTCCTTCTCCATCTCATCAAACACCTTATGAGCCAGCTTCGGTTGGCCTGACAAAGCAAACGCCTTCATCAGAGTGGTGTAGCTGACCTTCGACGGTGTGATTCCACGCTCACGCATCTCATTGAAGTAGGCCAGCGCTCCAGCGCTGTCGTCAACAAGTATGCACCCATCGATCAAGATGTTATATGAGACAACATTAGGCTCTATACCTGCATGCTTGGACATCTCACGAACAAGCTCCTTTGCCTCGTCTAGCTGGAGCTGCTGGCAGTAGCCTTTGAGAAGGACATTGTAGGTGACTCGGTTGGCTGGAACACCAGCATTGCCCATATCTGCGAGGACGCTCCGAGCTCGGTCCATTGCCCCAACTTTGATGAGCGCGGAGATGACAGTGGTGTATGTCACATGGTCTGGGTGGCTGGCAGGATCTGCTTCCAGCTGCATTGCTCGGGTCATGCGGATTACATCCTCCACTCGGCCTTCTTTCACGTATCCCTTCATCAAAGTAGTGTACATTCTGGAATCAGGGAAATAAGCCTTGGGCAGCAGCGGTGGCTCATTGCCATTACCATGGCACTCGGTTAAATGGCGATACATTACTAGCTTTTCTAGAAGTGCATGAGCTTCCTCATCAATTCGATCGATCGAAGTGCCGCCATTTGATTGCCTGAGTATCAAGCAAAGGTCCTGTCGGCCTTCCCGCATTGCCTGTACTAATTTCTCAGCTGTCTCCAGATCGTCGAGACCTACATAGGCCGCCACAAGGGAGTGCAAGGTCGTGATGCAAGGGACGAGTCCTGATGTGAGGAGTCGCTCGAGAACGAAGATCAGAAGGTCCTTGCGTTCCGCCCTCGCGCACATCTTGATCAGGACATTGTGGGTCAAGACATCAGGCTCGACGCCGAACTCCGGCATTTCGTCGAACACCTGCGCGAACCTGCGAACGTCCCCCAGGTTGGCGCAGGCGTTGAGGGCGGCGTTGAACGCCGCGACGTCGGGGCGGGCATCGGTGGCGACGGCGACGCGGCGCACGCGGCGGAGGACGGAGTCAAAGAGGCGGAGGGCCTCGGCGGGACCACCGTCGTCGGGGGAAGCGGAGAGACGGCTGACGACGGCGCTCCAGGCCTTGACGTGGGGGAGGTACCCGGAGCGGAGCATGGTGCGGAGGACAGCGAGGGCGTAGGAGATGGCGCCGGACCTGGCGGTGGCAACGGCGAGGAGGCCGAGGGAGTTGGCGTCGAGGCGGTGGAGCTGGCCCTCGTCGCGGAGGCGGCGGACAAGGGCGCGGGCGCGGGCGAGGGCGGTAGGGGTGCGCTGGTAGGAGAGCTGGGCGAGAAGGCGGCTGAGGCAGGTGGGTCCGGGAAGGAGGGGGCTGCGGGCGTAGACCTGGTAGGCCTCGTCGGTCCGCTGCTGGCGGAGGAGGGAGAGCAGCGCGGCGTCGTGGGCGCAGCTCCCGTCCACGGGCAGCGAGGAGGGGAAGGAGTTGGAGGCGAGGTGGGCTCGGAGCTTGGGAGAAGCAAGGGGGATGGGGTTGAAGGGTTTAGGGGAGGGGTGGAATTGGAGGTGGGGAGGGATGGGGCCGGACATGGGCATGGCCGCCTGTTGCAACATCATGATCGCTGTTATTGTTTGACTTGCAGGTCATTAAAGGGAGAGAGAGAGAGAGAGAGAGAGAGGCAAGGGAGAGACGAAGAAGAAGAAGAAGGGCGTGTGGAGGAAGGGAGGCGTGCGCGAGGATAATGCAGACGGGGGAGAGCTCACCGTCGGATGCGATGGCATTGGTGGGGTGTGTTGGTCGCGTGAGTGGCCGCGGGGTCGACTACGTTGAGGCGATGGGGTCCGCTTTCTTGCGGTTGGTGGGCACTACTTACCATATCTGGAAATAATAAAAAAATGAAATAAAATATGATAAAAGATGGCAAAACCAAAATACTTAAACCAATTTATTTGTGGAAAAAATGAAGCATATTTGTAGGACGTCATAAATGGAGCCTTTATTTCCGCTTACCATAACTGGAAACGGCTTCAATGATAATTAAAAATAAATTGTAACTAAAATATTTTTTTGAAAAATATAAATATAATTGAAAATTGAATATTTAAAATGCTACTAAAAGGTGTCTATATTAAAATCTAAATCTAATGTTACTGTTGATGCTAATTGTCAATTGGATTACACCATGAATTATCGAGAGTTTGAGATCATATTTGAAGAATTTATCTCGATCCTCCCCTACTATATGAGAAGATGATTTTTAAAAATAATAATATATCGTTAAACAAATTCCTTTAAACCTATATGATCGAAAGGAATATTCTTCATTTTAGTACAATTTGATTGTAATGAAGAGTAATTTTTACAGTCAAAAGTATTAAGAACTAAAACCTAAATCTAATGTTAATGTTGATGCTAATTGTCAATTGGATCACACCCTAAATTATCGAAGATTATTTTTAAAAATAATAACATATCGTTGAACAAATTCCTTTAAACCTATATGATCGAAAGGAATATTCTTTGTTTTAATACGATTTGATTGTAATGAAGAGTAATTTTTACCACCAAAAGTAGATAATTAAACTCTTAATAGGAAAATAATAACATGGTTAATACTTTAGCGATCACATGGTTGATGCCTCGAAGTTACGTGGTCGTCATCTTGACATTACATGACTATCCTCATGATGTTATGTAGTCACCACCTTGAGGTTACATGGTCGATACATTGATATTATATGGTTAACACCTAAGTGTTACATGGTCGACACCTCGTTGTTGCTTAGCTAACACATCGACGTAGTGTCCTCGACATTTCAAGGCTGATATGGTATCATTCTATATACGTATCAATCACGTCATAATTGTTGTACATCATGCAAATTCAGCATAGCATGGCTCCACAAAAACCCTATACCCTAAATACTCATAAATCTAGAAATATTTCAAATCTATGGTTTAGGGATTTCAACGATGACGTTACTAAATCCAATCACGAAGCATCATTCAATAATGACACAATCAAATCTAATCATGAAACATCTTTCGACGATGCAACCGAACCTAACTATAAATGACTATAAAATAATCTCTCAATGATAACACAATCAAATTTATCTATGAAACTTTCTTCATAAAAATATGATTAAATGTGACCATTAAGCATCCCAATAAAAGGACAAATAAATCTTATAATGAAACATTCAAAATCCTTTAACAACTTAAAACAAAGACAATAACCCTTATGAGGTAATCGGATAATCTGACATACAAGACATTATATTCTAACCCTATTTGTATCGAAATACGATAAAGGGTAGACGGTAAGTGAGATCGACACATGATTGATAAATAGATGATAAATCATATACCATCGAGCATCAACTTATGAATCTTAACATGTCAATTCGCATGATGTTTGATGATTAGATATGCAACTCCATGATTCAATAATGAGCAATGCTTCAACAACATAACTATCATGCTAATATACACTAATACACTATAGTGGACAGCAACCTACGGGCAACCGTAGACTACTGTATTACATTTCTATATAATAGATGATAAATCATATACCATCGAGCATCAACTTATGAATCTTAACATGTCAATTCGCATGATGTTTGATGATTAGATATGCAACTCCATGATTCAATAATGACCAATGATTCAACAACATAACTATCACATAGATTAATTTTATGATTAATTTTGAACATTATAGTGTCTATATTATAGTATATTATATTTTTATATACTAATATTATATTTCTATACATACTATAGTATTACATAATACGTATTACATCACAATATAATCATATATATATATATATATATCGAATTCACTATCAAGCTGGTGAGAGGATGTAACAAAAACTAAGATTAGCTCCAAATTTTAATATATACTTATAAGACAATTGGTTGTCAGCTTGAGGATCCTCCTCTCTGATTGACTCTGGTTCGATGACACCTGCTGCTTTCCATGTTACGCTTGGAAAACTTCATCTGGTCAACTTACAATTCATTTCTGTACCTTCACATTTTGAACAATCAGATATTTCAATAATCAAGCATAAATAATTATGTATTGTGAGTTATTGTCTACAGTGAGTGGTTGCCTTTAGCCTCATTTAATCTATGGGAAGACTTGCTACTTAGACCTGCTCACCATTCTTAGAACCAGGTCTACTGTAATACTACTAAGTGTCACAATCCGACTGGATCGAAAAATCATTGATCGTCCAGAGACCAAAGTGGTTCAAAATGCCTATGCCGGAGTTAATGATAATAAACCCGTTTAGTCTTATATTTCAACATAATTTTCATTCTCTTCTCGCGAGTGACTAAACTAGAGTTCCCTATCTTGATTATCCATGTCGCTGGATTGATTTATCAACTCAGATTGCTTATTCAAGAGTATACTTTGAGCAATTTATTAAATATTCAGGGAAAAAAATTTAGATCATAAGATGAGAAACCTATTGATGCAAACATTTCGATGATTCATTTCTTAGGACTCCGATCATTACTTGAACTGGCTTTCTAATTTGTCATTCATGATGTTATTTGAAAACTTCTTGTATGAATTTGTGGCTTTGAGATAGCTATATAGCCACGATTGGTAAGTTGGTTTTGTATGTTCATACACACTCTTGAGATCGTCTTTCTTATGTGTGCTTTGGTATTCATTCATTCATTTAAGGAACTTTCGATTGTCACCAAAAATATTATTATAAAAATGAGGTATGTAATTGTTTACAAAGGTTGCTCGTGTGATGACACTATCTATAATAGCTCTTAAAGGTTTAAGAGAATATAACACCACTAAAGGCATTCAATTTGTCGAAATAATAAGCTTGGAGATATTATTTTCATATTAAAAAGTATTAGGGATTTGATATTTGATAGAAAATATTTTGACAACTAATTAATCATGGAAGCGCCCACATGTACTACGAGGGCCGAGTCACCCCCCACGAGTAGTGATATGAAGGCCATTTGGGCTAGCCCTCTTGGCCTTTGTGGACAGCAACCTATGGGCAATCGTAGACTACTATATTACATTTCTATATCCTAATATTACTATATGCTAATATACACTAATACATTATAGTGTCTATATTATAGTATATTATATTTTTATATACTAATATTATATTTCTATACATACTATAGTATTACATAATACGTATTACATCACAATATAATCATCATCCAATATAAAGTAAAAAAATATAATAATAATAATAATAATAGTAATAATTAGGATCAAATAGGTTTTTTAACATGTCACACTTATCATCACTTACGTGATTGATTTGCAAGACACCTATAACTAACAATATACACTAATACACTATAGTGTCTATATTATAGTATATTATAATATATACATTATATGTATTATTTTTTTATATACTAATATTGCATTGCTATATACATTACTATATAGTTACTGTAATAGTTATAACTATAGTTTAAACTATATTTAGAACTATTAGTTTATATAGTTACATTAACAAACAACTATTACTATATGTATAATTATGTATATATAGTTATATGGTATAACTATACACTATATGATATTATAATGTATATTGATACATTATACATTACATGAATCGTAAGTTACAATTCAGGTAATGTAAATGTTCACATACATTATAATGTATAGTTATATGACACATTGATATACTATACTATATCGGTAATTGTAGTATACTATAGTATATTGTAACTATAGATCATATTGATGGATGAAGCTATGGTGTACTATAGTATATACTATACTATAAAGTATACATTTTTGGCACTAAGAACTATATCATGAACGACTCAATGTAACATTATCACCATTCAATGTCTTGCTAACGAAGACTATCCTTGGATAATCCGAGAGGTGAAAAAGAAAAAGGATCCGCAACATCTGCAAAAGAATATTATACTATACTATAGTAAAATTACACCAGCAATGAACTCTCACATAAAGTATATTATACTATAGTATAGTGGTGCTATAGATCGTATTGCTTCATTCCCTAGTCTATTGCATGAAACAAGTATCTCTTCACATTCTTCTGTTGGACTAAACGGTGGAAGAAAAAGGTGCAAGTAGCTTCAATTGGTTCCATCAAGCTTGGTCATCAACTTATTCTTTCAGATGTTTTTTATGTTAATTTATTATCAGTCAACAAGATGACTAAATCATTGAAATGTTCAATCATCTTCTTTTCTTTTTTTTTTCCCTTGATTTTTTACCTATTTGGCAACGAAGAAGATGATTGGTTTGGGGAAGTAGCATAATGGTATCTACTACTATTTTTACAAGTACATCACCTCCAATCATACCACCTATCTCAAAAGCCAACAATACATCTGATCTATGACATAGATGTTTACTCTAATGATATTTGTCCTTTATCTAAACAAATTATACTTCCTTTTAGTCTAAGTTCGATTTCTACTACTGAACCATTTGAATTACTTCACAGTGACAGTTAAGGGGCTTTTCGAGTTCCTTCTCATTCGGATGCTCTTTTTTTTCTTTTACTATTGTGGATGATTTTTCTAGGAATGCATGGATGTATCTCATGCATTTAATTTTGAAACATAAATCCTTTTGAAATCTTTTTTTTTTTGTGTCTTTGTTGAAAACTAATTCGGTTGAAAGGTTAGAAGAATTCGGATTGATAATGAGTACATGCAAAAAAAAATTAATAATTATAAAATTTTTATCAGACTCTTCACCCCAACTAAATAGAGTTGTACAACATAAATATCATCAAATGGAGTTCTAGTCATAAGATGTCAGACAAATCTTTCATTATTCTTTTCCGGGGAGAGTTTGCAAACAATTACTTATATTATTGACCTTTTACCTATATCTTTTTTTTCTAGGAAGGCATCGTCCTTTGCATATTTATGACTATTTACGTATACATGATTATTTATGTTATATCACAAATGTTTGATGCAAAAATAAATTTAATCAACTGGCTTGAAAATATATTTGTATTGGATATCCCTTAGGTCCAAAAGCTTATAAAGTCTATAATTTGAAGACTATATGAATATTCACAGATGTTATTTTTCCATAAATACATAAATTTTTTCTTAATTGTGGAATCAAATGATAGTAATCGATCACAAGTTTTGCTATTGCCATGACCAATTTGGTACTTCTGACTTATAAGCTCATGATGTTCAAATAAAATATCTCCATTACACACTACAAAGCCGGATTAGTTGCTAAGGATTATACAAAATTTGATGTTCAAAACACTTTTCTTCGTTATGATCTTGACGAGGAAGTTTATATGACATTACCTCTCGATTATAGTCGATAAGGAAAAAATATAATCTATCAATGAGGAAGTTTATATGGCACTACCTCGATTATAGTCGATAGGGGAAAAATATAATCTGTCAACGAGGAAGTTTATATAGCAATACCTCTCGATTATAGTCGATAGGGGAAAAATATAATCTGTCAAACTGAACAAATCTCTTTATAGATTGAAACAAGCTTCTCCTAATTAGTATTCAAAGTTTTAAACCATCCATAACAACAGACTATTCACTTTTCTCAGAATATATGAAAATTCTTTTATTATCGTGTTAATTTATGTAGATGATATGAAATTACCCCATTGGCATAACAACTTTAAAAGAATTTCTCCATAAACATTTTTAAATTAAGGATCTTAAAAAATTAAAATATTTCTTGAGGATAAAAATAGCATATTCTAAATAAGATATTTTTATTTCACAATAAAAAATATTGATGATACGATTTTCCTTAAAGCTACCCCAGTCAATTTTCCCATAGAACAAAAGCTGAAGCTCCATCAAACGATGAACCTCTCAAAGATTCATCACAATATAGAAGACTTATTAGACGACTTATTTAGCTTCCAATCATAAAAATCCATAGCTTGCTATAGTAATTTGAGTTCTATAATAATTAAAAGGACTATTGTTTTCAACAAATAATAATCTAAATTTGTTAATATTATATTTTTCTTAAAATTTCTCTCGAATCTTAGAAGACAAAAATACAATCAACTATTTCAGGTTCTTCAACAGAAGCAAAATATAAAAAATATTGACATTGTAGGAATGTATCTTATAAAATTAAAAAAATATATTATTTGGACTGATTTAAATCGTGTGCATGTATTTATGGATTTTTTTTCTTTTCCTACATGTTGACAGTCCATCTGATTTGAAAGAAATAGATAAATAAGGAATAAAATGAATTGGCATTACATCTCATCTCCCCATGCAACCAAGACGTCACAAACATCAACAGGTATCCACAATCCATTGAAGTCACTTCCTAGCAAATATCACCTGCATCATAGGCCACTTGTTACAGAAGACACGGTATGATTGCATCCTCAGATTCTGCATGGGCTACAAAAGCCGCAACTTGGGGTCTAAGTTATTCTCTTTATAATCAGGAGTAAGCGATCACCGGCGTCGCACGCCATCATCCGTCACACAAGCACCTTCCAATGGTTTCCCGGGGCCTCTCAGAGAACTGCAACCAACATAGCGGCAGTATGAGAAGGCCTTTCATAGAGAACTTGATGGGAAAATAATTAGCAAGAGTATTATTATGTTCTCAGCAAAACAACATATCAAGCACGAACTATCCCTCCTTTTCATCTATCAACCGCTCAATAAGTTTTCACCGAGATAAACGTTTATCTCTTGCAAGATATTAGCATATACACAACATATTACACATTCGAAATTTGCAACTCTCTTGAAGCAAAGTGGGCAAAAGAACAAATAATCCGTGAAGGACTCTTGCCTATATTCAGTGATAACTTATGCTACTAGCATGAAGCACAAAAACTCACGATATCTCTAAGAGATGTGTTATATTTAAAAAATAATTATCTTTGTCAGAAGCTTCTATAGATATAGATGTTCTGCCACATAACAATGAACTCACAAAAAGACATTAGCATAGCTTTAGAGCGAGAAAGGGCACTTACAAAACACCATTCTGGAAAATCACCATTATCTCAGATGAGTAGGCAATGCATTAAATCCTCTCTTGAAACTGGTGCAGGTACTGTGAAAAGGGTTCATAAGACGTACTCAACTAAGAAATTCTGGCTGCCATATGCGGAGAAGTCGATCGTAGAATGAACAGGTAGCAACTAACCCCCCTTTCCTCAGCATTCCTTGTGTGCTGATTTCTCCCTTTTGCCAGTCTGCTCCGTATGCCAATGACTCATGCTTGCAATAAGTTTCAACTACTCGGACATCCTCTTCTTCTGTGCTCACAACCACAAAACCATTGTGCATACAAGCTGCCAATATGCAAGTGGATATACTCGGGTGGTATTTGATTCTCCAGACACCCCCACCCAAACAAAGTGATTTCTCATGAACAGGCTTGGATGTTGATCTTACATCCCAAACTCTGAGAAATTCATCATAGCTTCCTGTGAGCAGCATGTTGGTATTTGTAGGGTTTTGAGTGATGCAACATACACCCATCTGATGTGACTTAGCATTCCGAAACACTATTTCTGATGGACTGGCCCGCAAATCCCAACAGTTAAAACAACAGTCATCTGAGCCAGTGTATAACAAGTTTGGCCGGTGGGCATCGAAAGATGTAGCCCAAACTTCATAATCATGGCCTAACCATGATTGTGATATCTGCAATTGGGCCTCTCTGACGGTAACCATACATATCGAACCATCCGAAAGGCCTAGGCAAACAGAACAAGCTGATGGCTTCCAGTCCACACATAAACACATCGAGGAACTGACTTTTTCTGAGCAAACTTCTTTCAACATGCTGCCTACAAGGTTAAAGTAAATGAGATTTATATAATAAAAACATTTGTACAGATCATGAAAAAACAGGGTATTGTTTTAACCTCTAAAGCCAGGATTCAAATGCAATAACAGATAAACAAACATTACAGCATAATTTATAGAAATGTCACATAAGCAACCAAATTATTAGATATGATATGATAAGAATTCATTGATAAGGTGGGGTGCCATGCCAAAGTTAAAGATAAGAAGGGAACATCTGCAACAACACCATAATCAGCACTGCAGAATGATGTAATACTAAGCATAAATTTCTAAGGTAGGTGGAGCAGTCCAGTGTTCAATGCTCGCACTATCGTGGGTGCAGATCAATATGCATATTCCACACTACAAGCAGAGGTTGTTTTCATGACTCAAATGTTGATCATTCATGTTGCAAAGAAGCTATTTTATCAAGTGACCAGAGCTCTCTTTATTGAAGTTCATGAGTTGATTTAGGAAAAAGGAGAATCAATGTAAGGTACAGACATAAGCATGATTTTCTGTTCTTTTTTCTATTGCATAAAAAAGAATACCTTCATTTTCTGTTTCTGTCTTGGACAAGTTATAGAGACCGATACAGCCATCAGCATCAGCTTGAGCAAGTAAAGGATGCATGATTTCTCCACTTGGGCTCCATTTTATATCAAAAACACCAACTGTTGATACATGACAGAGCAATTCAAGACCAACCACAGGATCTGTAGAAAAAAGTGATATGCTTCCTGATCGGTGAGGTTGAGTTCCCTCTTGCAAAGTATATGTGCCAGCAGCCAGAATATGGTGGAAAGGATAGTGTGGGCAAAACTCCACTACATCTGCATTTCCATCTAGATAGCACATCCCAATGTCCATCTTAAAGCTGCATCAAGAATGCAGTTGTAAAGGGCAATATCAGGTGTATTTTATTAATTCACATGTAATTTGATATTGTATATAAATATCATATATAAAGCAACACATAGAATGAACCTAGCCTGACAAATAAGTGGTAATCATGGTTGCTGTTAGTCTGTCAAATTCCCAAAGCAATGTAAAAGAGATTATAAACTGATAATGATAATTCTCCAGTGTCAAGACCAGTAAAAGATGATCAAGTATAGATAGAAAGGTGTGCAAGATAAAAAGTAGTTGCGAGGTCTTAAAAAATCTTCAATATGCAATTGTAACTATTCAGTTCAGTAAATGCTCAGTGCTCTTTGGCAGTAAATTATTCAAAATCAAATCCATAAGACCATGGCAAGAGACCAAAAATAAAGATAATTGACTTGTTGCAACTTTATTCTTTAGAATAAATCATTATCCTTTTTGTCTCCTTTAAGACTCCTTGAGAGTTGAGACCATCCTGAATGATTTGTTCGACTTTGATATTATTTCTATCCTGAACACAGAACTGTACCATCTTCTCCAAAGAAAATAGGTCAAGTACCAAGTTTCTTGGGCAGGAAATACCTAAAAAGTACAGAACATTGTATGGGAGGCAGATCTGATTGCTTACATTTGGACTTATAATATGGACCGTGGAAAAAAGAAAAACAAAATCCATGGAAGGAAGCATAGGCGGTAACTCTAGCAAATTGTTGCTACTTGGTATTTAGGTGCATCCGTGCATGAAAAAAATTACTAGACAAGAAGTAGGTGTATGAACCCAAAGAGTTCCGGGGATGTAAAATGAGCTATAGGAAGAGAATAAATGTGATTGAATGAAGGTCTTAAAATTCGCTTTTCCACCTAGTTTGTAAAAGGGTCACAAACTCGAATAAAGATCTTATAATTTATTAAAAACTAATTTAAAATACATATACTTTTAGAATAAATGTGATGGAATGAAGGTTTTATATACTTTTAAATTTTTTTGTTATAACTTAAAAACACTTGTATATTTTTAAGTTAATAATTGCAATCTCATTAAAGTGAATAATACATTTATTATTTTATGTCTTATTTTATTATGTTCACAACAATTGACATCTCCACTCAAGCATCTTAACTCAAGAATGATACTCATTAAATGAGAAATGATTACATGTATTAGTCATGATATTTCAATTTTCGACTGTAATAATTAAAAATATTGTGATCTTAACCAAATGCGCACTTTTTGGTTTCTATATATGACTTGGAAAAGGCATACGATAATTCCTTCTGCAATAAGAAGTGTTATAAGCTACACATCAAAGCCTAATCAATCGCATGTGTCGGTATATGAACTATATGAACAGAATCAAAGAGAAGGAGAACAAATGCATTTGCATGTCCTCACTTCTCTTACGACGCTGGATACGTTTAGATTCTATTAGGATAACAACAGAAGATTTCAAAGTTTCTGAGATAATATGCAACTGAATGAAGTTTGCATGGTTCCACGCCAAATTTGAACATATGAATGCAAAGAAACGTCTCAAGTTCATGATGAATAATTATAACTTTCTTCTCCACAAATGAATCTAGATTCCAGAGAGATAAGATAGAGGAGGAGAGGATAGAATACGAGAGAGGAAGAAAGGAGATCATATGAGAAGGGTGGAGAACAGAGGAGAAGAGAGGTGAGCAGAGGTTAAATCAAAAACTAAGGAAGAGTGGAGAACACAAGATGGGGAGGAGAGGAGAGAACAAGAGAGAACAGGAGAGGGAGAAGACGGGAGGAGAAGAGAGAACAGGAGAGGGTAGGAGATGGGAGTAGAAGAGAGGAAGAAAAGAAGAAAGGAAGAGAAGAGAGAGAGAAGATGGTGAGAATAGTACCAGCGGGGGGAGGCGGTTTGTCCTGCGACGACAGTAGCGGGAGGTGGCTCGCCGGCGATGTTAGCAGCAGCAGCAGCAGCAGAGAAGGGAAGGCTAGGGCTGGTTAGTCACTCGACTCCGGGCTTTTGCACGCGGCCTCGGGTTTTTATTCTTTTCTCTTACAGTAAATCGAGTCGACTTGGGTTTGGACGAGTCGATCGATTGAACCAATTCGACTCGAGTCAAACCCGAGTTTGTTGAATTTACTTTCAAGAGGCCGAATCAAACTTTTAGGGCTTAGGCCATGAGATCGTACGTTCTTATCGTTAGTTCACATCATGAATTTTCATACTTTTATTAAAATAAAATATTAATTAAACTCAATTTCTTATCTAGAAAAGGCTAATTATATATTTCCTTGTGTACTTGACCCATTTAGTATGGGATGGGATGCATGTACTTCAAAAAAAATTACATTGAATCCTATCATTAATAAATTATATACATTTGATTTTATTTTTAATATTATTTATTTATTTAATCGAATTCATTGCATATGGTATAAAAAATTATGTGTCGAGTTGATGATAAATTAAAGGACAAAATAGCCATTTCATATGTTGAGTTGATGATCGGATCTCTCCTCTTCCCCTCACTAGAAGTCACAAAAGCTAAAAATAATATCGTCATCACTCTCTCTCCTCTTCCTCCTCCTTTCTCACGGGACAATAGTATAATGAGGACGATCGTGTCGATGCTAATCTCCCGCAACACTATTATCCTTGTCTTTTTCCTCCTTTCCCTTTACTCATCTCTTGTCGTCGCTCTCCCTCTCTTCCTTCTCACATCCTTAAGATCTACCACCGCCATCATCAAACTACCATTGTTGCTACAACCACTGCCCCCCGCCTTAATCGCTAATGTTCGGATCAACATTAGTAAGGCCAACCACCACCACAATAGTCGCCTGTAGCGTTTGACGGTGTTGTCATTCACCCCCATCACAATAATCGACTAAAAAATTTTAATTATGGTATAACAAAAGAAAATATAACTAGGATGTTAAAATTATTTTTTTCTATCATTTTTGTGTCGTGTTATCATGTATTGTATCTTCCATCGATACAACCAATGACATTAGATTAAATAAAGTTAAATGTTTCACTTTTATAACTATATGAATTTAATGTAAATTTTTTAGTCTAGGAACAGGATGCTAAAAAAGTCTAACTATAGGAAGTAATATATAATTAGCTTGAAATAGATATTTCTACATTGGAGCACGACTCACCTAAATGTTTCACTTTTATAACTATAGAGATTTAATATAAATTTTTTAATCTAAGAAACAAGATGTTAAAAAAGTCTAACTACAAGAAGTAATATATAATTAGTTTGAAATAGATATTTCTACATTAGAGCACGACTCACACTAAGTGTTGGGGGGCTTGTAGCATCAGATAATTAGTTCAACTCAAGCTTGGAGTGTTAGGGCATGGAAAAGAAAATATAACTAGGATGTTAAAATTATTTTTTTCTATCATTTTTGTGTCGTGTTATCATGTATTGTATCTTCCATCGATACAACCAATGACATTAGATTAAATAAAGTTAAATGTTTCACTTTTATAACTATATGAATTTAATGTAAATTTTTTAGTCTAGGAACAGGATGCTAAAAAAGTCTAACTATAGGAAGTAATATATAATTAGCTTGAAATAGATATTTCTACATTGGAGCACGACTCACCCTAAGTGTTGGGGGGCTTGTAGCATCAGATAATTGGTTCAACTCAAGCTTGGAGTGTTAGGGCATGGCTCGCATGGGTGTTGGAGGTTCAATTCAACTCAACCTCAAGCAGGCCCGAGTTGAACTAGGAAGGCGCTTGCCCCACTCAACGCTTGGGTCGTGCCAGAGTAAATATGTCTATCCAACCCAATAGATGGGCACTTAGACCATGCCTTGCCTGGCCACCTAAGCAGGTGCTCGGTCACCCGATGACTTCATTGATGTCACGTGTATCGATCGACCATCGTCCCGTACATGAATGATTGGTGATCCATCTGCCAAGCAGGCCCGAGTTGAACTAGGAAGGCGCTCACCCCACTTAGCGCTTGGGTTGTGCCTGAGTAAATATGTCTATCCAACCCAATAAATGAGCACTTGGACCATGTCTTGCCTGGCCGCCTAAGCAAGTGCCCGGGCACTCGATGACTTCATTGATGTCACGTGCATCGATCGACCATCGTCCTTCTCGAACATCGCCCCATACATGAATGGTTGGTGATCCATATGCATGCATGTTAGCTCTTAGTTTGTACATATGGAATGATTGATCTTCCTTCTAGCGACTTAGCCTCCACTCCTGAACCCACTCCACTATCTCCTAAAAATTTTATAATTTTTATTAAAATAAAATATTAATTAAACTTATTTTCTTAGAAGATGCTAATTACATATTTGGGCATGTACTTGACCTTTTTATTATTATGATTCATGTACCTTAAAAAAATATATTGGGATCCGACCATTAGCAAATTGCTATGTTTGACTTTATTTTTAACAACACCGTCTATTTATTTGACATAATCCATTACGGGTGACATTATTTGGAAATGGCTTCTATTAAAATTAAAAATAAATGATAACTAGAAATATTTTTGAAAAATATAAAGATAATTAAAAACAAAATATTTAAATTATTTTTAAAAAGTGTTTATATTAAGGATTAAAATCTAAATCAGATTTCGATGCTAGTTGTGAACTGGATCACACTCCTGAATGAGAGTCTAAAAAGAACTCAACTTCGTCCTCTCTTACTATAATACAATTCTTTATAGTGTCAAAAAAATAACAACATATCCTGTAAATCTATACGATGGAAATGAATATTCTTCATTTTAATACGAATTATATGATTTGATGATAAATCTAGTGTTAGAATCGTTTTATAAATAGAATTAGATGATTCTTTGCCACACTAGCAAAATTAAACTATAGGTTAGAAGTCCAATTACTTGATGATGGTATTCCTACGTGTTAGCATTTTAATAACATGAATTATGTTGATGTAGTACATAGTAGGATGTTATCTTATATAATTATACACATCCAAAACCCTTTTTATTGATTAGTAAATTCCTTGAAAAAGATTATAGCTTTGATTTGTGCATAGTGCCTTCATTTTCAAAAAATTTTGTTAAATGTTTTTTTTTTCCTAAAAGATGATTTTGCCCTTTATCCTTTGTTCTATCTGTCATCGCTTTTGTACAATCCCACCCCATTACCCATAGTCCCCACCCATCATCCCTATCATCACGTTGGTGGAGGGAGGTGTAGACAAGGGCGATGGCAACACAAGCCCCTCACCCTCTGCCTATTATCTCCATCATCCTGGTTGTTGATATTGGTAAAGAGAGTTACATGTGAGAATGGCAATGGACCAGGAGCATGGGTGAGGACCAGGTGAGAGTGCATGAGCAAAGACAACAATGATGATAGAGGAAGAGGGGAGGAGAGGTGAGGGTGACGATATGGGCGGAGGCGGTGGCTGATGGAGCACGAGGATAGTAGGGCAGAGACAACTAACACACCAACGAAAGATGGATAAACTTGCACACGGAGGCAGAAGCACGGGCAACTAGTGCACCGATGAAAGATGGATGAACTCGCACATGGAAGAGGAGGCACAAACAAGTGGGATTATCTTTTAGAAAAGAATGAGTGCTCTATCAGTTTTTTTTTTTAATAGTGACACTTTGCATAAATTTCTCAAAATTAAGATTTTTTATAGAATTTAACCTTTATTAATTATGTGTAAACGTTGATTAACTTTTTACGTTCCTACCTTTTGTAATCCACTTCTCACATACTAATCAATTCACTCAATCACACATTCATTTTTAATTTTTGTGACATTACGATTGAGCTATTAGATTTTGTATGAATTGTACTGAGCTAACTGGAAATGTTTATTTATGAGGGTGCTTATAATTGTTTGATACATTTTCAAGTTAAGTTTGTAAATGATTTTGAACATTTAAAATAATAATAATAATAGGAATAATAAGAGGATGAATTCTCAAAAAAAAAATTCCATAAGTTTGTAAATTTATCGTAGAGCATTCTAATTAAAAAAAATCCTTTTTTTTGTCCCATCGATCACCCTCCTTTATGCATAGGTTGGCCCTGTCGGTCACCCCCTCTCCTTCCCTAGTTGTTGCACCTCCACGTGCGAGCTGACCCCCTCACTCTCCTAGTTACTTGGGTTGGTCCGATCGACTGTCTCTCTTTATGCATGGGTTAACCTTGCAAGTCACTCTCCTCATGGGCTAGCATAGGCACCCACGCCTACGCTCACGATGTCTTAGATCCGATAAGAGTATGTGGGAGTTATCGGAGGCAATACAAAAAGGAGATAGCAATGCGGTGGGAGGCATCAATGGCTCCGATGAAGGCAAGGATAAAACGATCTCCTCTAGTGGCAAATGCTTTGTAATTTTTTTTCAAAATTGGATGGTTCTACAAAAAATTCTCAGGGTATTTTAAAAATTCGTTCATAATAATAATGATAATAATAATAATAATATAATAATTTTAAAATAAACAATTAACAATATTAACAATATCATTTTAATTTCATTAATTTATATGAGTACAAATAAATAAACAACCCAAATCCACGGAAGAAGGCGACGAAGAAGACTCGTCCCCATTCTCCTCAGTCTCCTCCCGACGAATCCCTCAATCTCTCCTCAGATCCGTTCCCTTCTTCCCCTAATCCGAAACCCTAGCTTTGCTCCCGCCCCGATCGACCTCTCTGCTGCTGCAAATCGCCGTGAATACGCTGAAATTGGCCTCGGTTTGTCTGTTAATAGATCCTGGTAAGAAGGCTGCAGCAGCGACGGCGGCGGCGGAGGAGGATGAGCACTAAGGGCAACTGGTCACCGCCGGCGGTGAGCGGGCGGTTGTTCACGTTTGGGCTGGTGGCGTCGTGGTACTCCTCCAATATTGGGGTGCTTCTGCTCAACAAGTATCTCCTCAGCAACTACGGATTCAAGTACCCGATCTTCCTCACCATGTGCCACATGGCAGCGTGCTCGCTGCTCAGCTACGTGGCCATCGCTTGGCTGAGGGTGGTGCCGATGCAGACCGTGCGGTCGCGGCTGCAGTTCTTGAAGATCGCCACGCTCAGCCTCGTCTTCTGCGGCTCGGTGGTCAGCGGCAACGTCTCGCTCAAGTACCTGCCGGTTTCGTTCAATCAGGCAGTGGGGGCGACCACGCCCTTCTTCACCGCGGTGTTCGCGTATCTCATGACCGTGAAGCGGGAGGCCTGGATCACTTATATCACCCTCATCCCTGTTGTCACCGGCGTCATCATCGCCAGCGGGGTACGTTGGGTCCCAATCTTTCTTCTTTTAGATTTAGCAGATCCAGTGTTCATCATCGATCGTGATGAACGCCATGTGTTTGATGTGTAACTGGTTGAACCTTTTGTGCTGCATATGAAGTGAAAGGAAGAAACCACTGAATTTGGGCTGGTGAACTTAGAGCTTGAAGAGCGCAGCCGTTTTAGAATTCTTAGTTGGTTGATTATGTTGCCAGATTTGATTTGAGATCTGTTGTTCTAGGCTATTGTAATATTGATCTAGCTCGGGTGGTGAGAGGTTTCCTGAAGTGTTTGTGGTCAAGATATAAAGCACACATCCAGGAAATAGATGGCAATTATATATGTTACAATGATGTGTTTTAAGCTGATCCAAAGTGCATCTTCTTAGAATAACCTAAGTTTGATTAGTTGCTTCTCATCTGCAATTCATCTTGGCATATTTTTCAGCAGATCAGAGATCGTTCATTTCATTGTTTTGTATAATTTTCTGCTTGTGGTACTCATTTGCTTATGTTTCTGATTAGACAGCTAATAGCTTCTTGATTGTATATGGTAGATTGTACAAAGAAGCCTTGTCTTTCATGATAAGAGGTACATCGTTGGCATACATCTTTATATTCAGTTTTGATAATCATTGATATATATTGAAATCAAATTCAACCTTCAAAGTATAGATGTTTGTTAGAAACATTGCCTTAACATTCTGAAATTCATTTGAAGTGATGATGCTGAATGATTGTTAAATTCTGAAATTCATTTTAAGTGATGATCCAAAGCACAAGTGCCCAAGAAGACATCCTAGACACCTAGGAGGCCAATTTAACAATTACAAGATAATAACTAGTTACTTATTAGTTAATGTGACTGCAAGAAATCAATGTTGTGGGTGGTGGTTTTTTTTTCTTCTTTTGGTTAGTCTAAGTTTAGAACTTGTAAGAAAATGATATTAACCATGTGGACTTGGATAACTAGTAAGAATAAGACCATAACAGAAGAGACACTTGGGAAGTCCAAAAGTAGGAGTGTTGCATGAACGGAGAGTTTGCGGTGGTGTAAGAAAATCCAAAAAAATAATTAATGCAAAAGAGCTTGTTTAAAAACATTGAGAATTTGGAAGATATATTGTAGCTAAAAAAAGACTACAAGTATACACAAATACAACACATATGATAGTTTCCATGGCAAATCAGGTACCAAAATTGAGGAATAAGCCATCTATTGGCTTTCTAAACATAGGTAAGGAAATAGTAGAACTATAGATGATATTAGAAGTACAAGGAAGATCAATTTGTGTTTACTAATGATATGAAAATTAGGAAAAGATGAAAGTATTACTTTTGCAAGTGAAGTATATTCTATAGGTAATTGGTTTTGAACATAATAAATAGTGATAAATTAGGAGGTTTCGAAGAGGAATAAGATCATAGAGCTTGATAGTATCCGTATTGAGGAGGAGCATAGACACGACAAGAAGCAATAGCAGTTTAGCAGTAGCAGCAAGCTGCAGCAATGGCGAGCATCAAGGTAGGATAAAACTCGTTAGCATGCTCCTCTTCTCCCCTTCCTTCCTTTGTGGTGACTCAAAAAAATAACATTGTGTGGATATCTTGGACAGGGCAAACTGTAACCTGAGTCACATAATTTACCGGAGGAAGTTACATCCTTTTAGATTTCAACCTGATCATATGTCTTGAACTTTGATCTAAGTCTCGTGATCAAGAACAAGTGCATTGGATAGATTCAGTCAAGTTTCAGTTTTATTGAATTACATGCTGGATGATAAAAGGAGTATTTGGATCCTGGAAACAGTAACTAAACCAGTCAATAATTAAGTATATCTAGTTTCCAAAGTTTGTTGAGTTTAAGAATTGATTAATTCTCAGGAAGTTGTTTAGGCCACTTTTTCGTGCAATGTGCAGCAAATATGTGAAGAACCTGTGACTCAAAGGAAGGACCTAGCATAATCAGTTGGAATGCATGTATCTTGTGTCTACTGGTGAAAGTTTTTCTGCAATTTTGAGTTTTGACAATGAAATGTAATCTGGGTTCTTTTTTTCCACAAAATGCAATCTGGATTACTTGCCTATTTTTGACTTATCGAATTGAATGCTTGAGAGTCTTGGGGAATAAGATCATTGACCGTGTAATGGCTAGGTTCTAAAAAAAGTTAGATTGTCAGAAAGATGTTTGATCTTGAGTGGGATATCACTTGTGACTGGCCTTTCTGGTGTCAAGGAGGAATATTTTTGTTACCTAGATGGTGCCAAATCTCCAAGTGATGTTTGACATTTTTGTCCTCAATTTATTGCTTTTTTTTACCATGTCTGATGTTCATTTCATGATCCAGATATAACTTCTTTTTAATTGAACTGTTTTTCAGAAGATTTATAGTCTAATTGTACAGTCTTATGTTTAACAATGCAGGGGGAGCCAAGTTTCCATCTATTTGGTTTTATCATGTGTGTTGGAGCAACCGCTGCACGGGCACTGAAGTCGGTACTGCAAGGGATATTGTTGTCTTCTGAGGGGTAATAAATACATCTTATTTTCATATGCATCAATGTATCTTTTCTCATAAGATCTGCTAGTCAGATATTCACTGTTTTTACCTTATTAATTATAGAATTTCTGTTTTTTTTTTCTTTCCTGGAAAAGGGTGATAGTTATCTTTTTCGTCAATAATATCAGTGCCAACTTTTCATCCTTCGCTTTGTTTGTTTATAATTCTTGTCAGGGAAAAGCTGAATTCAATGAATCTACTTCTCTACATGGCTCCGATAGCAGTTGTTTTATTGCTTCCTGCGACATTAATTATGGAGGAAAATGTGGTTGGCATTACAATGGCACTTGCTAGAGAAGATTTTAAACTTATATGGTACCTATTGTTTAATTCAACTCTTGCATATTTTGTGAACTTGACGAACTTTCTGGTGACCAAGCATACGAGCGCCTTGACACTCCAGGTATGCTCCACACTCAATGTCATTTCCTTCGTTCTCGTCGTAGTGTACACAAGAGAAGACGTTACATCTTATTCCTTTTGTATTACTTTGGTTGGCTCTAAGTAAGTTAATTTACTCCAGGTTTTATGCTTTATAGTCTACTCTTAGTATATATATAATTAACATATTTTTTATATCTTAGTTGTTAATTAATTCATATCTACCCATCTTTGAAATTTTATATATTTCTGATGTTGATAAGCAAGTATGCACAATAATTGCATTGTTACCTCTTACTTGATGGGATATTTGCTATTGTGCTACTTGACTTCAAGCACCGAATAAACCAAAACATATACATGTTAAAAGTAATGTAGATGAACACCAGCACCTAAAACATGTTAAAAATAAAGCAGATGAACAACTTATGCTAACATGGTGAATGACCGGCAACAGCAAAGGTTAACAAGGGTGTCATCATATGCTGGGCTTTCTATCTGTAGTTGTAGTTTAGCAATGGCACTTGACAGAGATTGTATTCACTATTCATATGGAAATTAGAATACCATTGATTGTATATCATGATTTTGAAGTCACTTTTTTGGACTAATGGTCATGAAGTATGTCATGGACATGCAGACTTGTAGGTGATTGTTGCTATTCTAATGCATGCAGACAAGTTTAGGACTTAGATGACTGGATATCAATTGGACTGTGAAATCAAAGCTTGTTTATTTTTTTTTTCTGGTCTAATTAATATAAAAAAACAATTTAGCAAGTGCCTAACTGGCAACAAGTCCCTCCACAGAGCCTCGGTCTTGTTTATGAATTAAAACTCTTTTGGTGAACAGTACCACAATGTTGAAATTATTTTGCTTCATCACGGAAGAACAATGTGCCAAGTGATGATTTCCAGTTTTCATTATACTTCTGCTTCTTATGCTTTGGACATTGTTGACCATAAACTTTTGGTGATCTCAGGTTCTTGGAAATGCCAAAGGTGCTGTTGCTGTTGTCGTCTCAATCTTAATATTCAAGAATCCTGTGACAGTGACTGGGATGCTCGGCTACACTGTTACAGTAATTGGAGTAATTCTTTACAGTGAAGCAAAGAAACGGAGCAAGTGAGTGCCATAAGAAACCATGCTCGGTTGTGTGTTCTTCATCCTCCCATATGTTGGTGGCGTGTTGACTTAATTTATGCTGGAGGTTGGTTAGCTTATGTGAGCAATTCTTGTATCTGTCGGCACCTGATTCTTTTACCTGCAACCAACCAGTCTTATCTTAACAGTGAAGAGCAGCTAACAAGTAGGGTAAGAAAGTGTCAACTACCAATCGGCCATGTTCTTCTATAAATCATTTTGATGCTGCTCCGGCGATGTTCCGACCTCATTTTTTTTTTTAAAGACCAATTGATGAATTAAGTTCTCTGAGAATTAGTTCTCATTAACAAGCAATTTTCGCTTATAAGAGAATTGTAGACCTGATTTTGTTGTCATTCAATGTAATATTTAATACTTTTGACATATACCAAAAAAAAAGATGTGGCTATATTTCAACTTTATTCATGTTGGATCATGTCATGTCATGTCATGTCATTCAATCTCTTTCAATGCCTTAGTCACCCTAATTTTGATAGTTAAATTCTTGATTAATTAAATTAGTTTCCAGTCCCAAAAGATTCAGCTCTCTGCATTTATCATATATTCCTCTCAACCTGTTTGATAGAATTTGCATCAAAATGTGTTCTTGTTTCAAAGAATTGCAGAATTTGCAAAACAAAACTCAAAGCAAGAAATCAATAAAATGATGCAGAACTCCCAAAGTGAAGATATATAAACTCTTGGGTCCAAGTTATACTGCACTCCATCAATTGTCTTTGGAAACCTCACCATTGTCATCATTATAAAGGATTCTTGGTAGGACGAGAGACAGAGAGAGGGCTTTGCAGTTCTATTTATCACAATCATTGTCTTGCAACTTCAAGAACATCAGACATGCAAGTCTGTCAGTGGTTCATGACAATTACAGGTGGGTAAGACAAACAAGAGAATACAACATAGCTCTGCAGTTCTATCCATCACAGTCAATGTCTTCCAAGTTGAGATAAATAATGTAAATCTATCAGAGTAATCTACAACATCAAACATCACAACAATCCTTCTCCCAGAGCTATTAATTTTCCAGTTCTGCAATGCATCCAATCTTCTGCAGAGTACATACAAGTGGAAGTCTTCTTCCAGCCAAGCATCATGGTCTGTGAGGACTGCTGTGCATGTGCAGGCATGCGCTAGTAATCCACCTCAGGCAGGTCCAACAACAAGCTTTTCTTTGACAAAAAGATATCCTCCATATCTCCACTAAGATTTTGTTGTTGCTGCGCATGGAGTCAAATCTCTGCCTAGATTCTCATCACACATTCCTAACCTACACTAGATCGAGTATTATATCATCAGGCATCTCTGTCTTCCTTCCTCCTCCTATTGCCTCCACGGAGAGCAACTGAGCTAGCTAGAGTTGGATAGATGTGAGTGGTCATCATCACATATTTCCACACTGCTAAGTTATCAAGCCAATCCCTCTAAAGTCTAATTTTACGGTATACATATATATATATATATATATCTTTCAGATCATCACTCCCACAATATATAGAGAACGGAAGGAAAGAAAGAAAAGCCAAAAATATGCAATGAAAGAACTGAGAATGTAGGGATTTTAGAAGAAGGCATGGGCATCTCCGAGGGTAGAGGACACATCTATTCCTGCTCCTGACATCAAGGAGCTGTTGATGAGTCCATGCCAGGAAGAACCCATAGCAGTCCACTCTCTTCCAGAGTCCACAGCCAAGTTCCCATCACCACCCATCAACACTTTGGTCTCCCCTTCGTCCATGTCCTTGCATGAACCTTGGCTGGCTGCTGCTGTTGCTGTTGCACCACCCAGTCCCCCATGGAAGGACAGAAACCCATCATCTTCTCCATTGGCACCACCTCCCACCTCCACATTCCCACTGACACCAAATCCATAGTAGAGGTAGTTGTCTAAGCCACTTGGGTTGATACTGTCGATGGAGTCGCTCCTTAGAATGTCAAGAAAGCCATGGTTTGTTGTGACAGCAGGGAGGGACTCATTGTTAGGATGCCCTAGGAGAAGGCTGTGGCCATGGTTGGGTGGTTGCTTGTGGAGGCCAGCGAAGGCTAAGGTGAGGTCACTGGAGAGTGGAGGGATGAAGGTAGGGGAGGGGAGTGGATTGAAGGAGTTGGTGGCAGTGATGAGATCTTGGTCCTGTGCCTTTCTGGAAGAGGAGGAAGAGAATGATCTTGTTTTTTTTTTCTTTCCTGGAAAAGGGTGATAGTTATCTTTTTCGTCAATAATATCAGTGCCAACTTTTCATCCTTCGCTTTGTTTGTTTATAATTCTTGTCAGGGAAAAGCTGAATTCAATGAATCTACTTCTCTACATGGCTCCAATAGCAGTTGTTTTATTGCTTCCTGCGACATTAATTATGGAGGAAAATGTGGTTGGCATTACAATGGCACTTGCTAGAGAAGATTTTAAACTTATATGGTACCTATTGTTTAATTCAACTCTTGCATATTTTGTGAACTTGACGAACTTTCTGGTGACCAAGCATACGAGCGCCTTGACACTCCAGGTATGCTCCACACTCAATGTCATTTCCTTCTTTCTCGTCGTAGTGTACACAAGAGAAGACGTTACATCTTATTCCTTTTGTATTAATTTGGTTGGCTCTAAGTAAGTTAATTTACTCCAGGTTTTATGCTTTATAGTCTACAATTAGTATATATATAATTAACATATTTTTTATATCTTAGTTGTTAATTAATTCATATCTACCCATCTTTGAAATTTTATATATTTCTGATGTTGATAAGCAAGTATGCACAATAATTGCATTGTTACCTCTTACTTGATGGGATATTTGCTATTGTGCTACTTGACTTCAAGCACCGAATAAACCAAAACATGTACATGTTAAAAGTAATGTAGATGAACACCAGCACTTAAAACATGTTAAAAATAAAGCAGATGAACAACTTATGCTAACATGGTGAATGACCGGCAACAGCAAAGGTTAACAAGGGTGTCATCATATGCTGGGCTTTCTATCTGTAGTTGTAGTTTAGCAATGGCACTTGACAGAGATTGTATTCACTATTCATATGGAAATTAGAATACCATTGATTGTATATCATGATTTTGAAGTCACTTTTTTGGACTAATGGTCATGAAGTATGTCATGGACATGCAGACTTGTAGGTGATTGTTGCTATTCTAATGCATGCAGACAAGTTTAGGACTTAGATGACTCGATATCAATTGGACTGTGAAATCAAAGCTTGTTTTTTTTTTTTTTTCTGGTCTAATTAATATAAAAAAACAATTTAGCAAGTGCCTAACTGGCAACAAGTCCCTCCACAGAGCCTCGGTCTTGTTTATGAATTAAAACTCTTTTGGTGAACAGTACCACAATGTTGAAATTATTTTGCTTCATCACGGAAGAACAATGTGCCAAGTGATGATTTCCAGTTTTCATTATACTTCTGCTTCTTATGCTTTGGACATTGTTGACCATAAACTTTTGGTGATCTCAGGTTCTTGGAAATGCCAAAGGTGCTGTTGCGGTGGTTGTCTCAATCTTAATATTCAAGAATCCTGTGACAGTGACTGGGATGCTCGGCTACACTGTTACAGTAATTGGAGTTATTCTTTACAGTGAAGCAAAGAAACGGAGCAAGTGAGTGCCATAAGAAACCATGCTCGGTTGTGTGTTCTTCATCCTCCCATATGTTGGTGGCGTGTTGACTTAATTTATGCTGGAGGTTGGTTAGCTTATGTGAGCAATTCTTGTATCTGTCGGCACCTGATTCTTTTACCTGCAACCAACCAGTCTTATCTTAACAGTGAAGAGCAGCTAACAAGTAGGGTAAGAAAGTGTCAACTACCAATCGGCCATGTTCTTCTATAAATCATTTTGATGCTGCTCCGGCGATGTTCCGACCTCATTTTTTTTTTTAAAGACCAATTGATGAATTAAGTTCTCTGAGAATTAGTTCTCATTAACAAGCAATTTTCGCTTATAAGAGAATTGTAGACCTGATTTTGTTGTCATTCAATGTAATATTTAATACTTTTGACATATACCAAAAAAAAAGATGTGGCTATATTTCAACTTTATTCATGTTGGATCATGTCATGTCATGTCATGTCATTCAATCTCTTTCAATGCCTTAGTCACCCTAATTTTGATAGTTAAATTCTTGATTAATTAAATTAGTTTCCAGTCCCAAAAGATTCAGCTCTCTGCATTTATCATATATTCCTCTCAACCTGTTTGATAGAATTTGCATCAAAATGTGTTCTTGTTTCAAAGAATTGCAGAATTTGCAAAACAAAACTCAAAGCAAGAAATCAATAAAATGATGCAGAACTCCCAAAGTGAAGATATATAAACTCTTGGGTCCAAGTTATACTGCACTCCATCAATTGTCTTTGGAAACCTCACCATTGTCATCATTATAAAGGATTCTTGGTAGGACGAGAGACAGAGAGAGGGCTTTGCAGTTCTATTTATCACAATCATTGTCTTGCAACTTCAAGAACATCAGACATGCAAGTCTGTCAGTGGTTCATGACAATTACAGGTGGGTAAGACAAACAAGAGAATACAACATAGCTCTGCAGTTCTATCCATCACAGTCAATGTCTTCCAAGTTGAGATAAATAATGTAAATCTATCAGAGTAATCTACAACATCAAACATCACAACAATCCTTCTCCCAGAGCTATTAATTTTCCAGTTCTGCAATGCATCCAATCTTCTGCAGAGTACATACAAGTGGAAGTCTTCTTCCAGCCAAGCATCATGGTCTGTGAGGACTGCTGTGCATGTGCAGGCATGCGCTAGTAATCCACCTCAGGCAGGTCCAACAACAAGCTTTTCTTTGACAAAAAGATATCCTCCATATCTCCACTAAGATTTTGTTGTTGCTGCGCATGGAGTCAAATCTCTGCCTAGATTCTCATCACACATTCCTAACCTACACTAGATCGAGTATTATATCATCAGGCATCTCTGGGGTTATCATATCTGTTCCCAATCTATCATGACTGTGGCTACCATTTATTATGTTGAACAAAGGGATTCTAACCATTTATTATGTTTAACAAAGGGATTCTACTACAATTTTGATTTTGCACATTGAAACAACTCTTTTTAATCGGAAGCCACTTTTCTCTTTGCTCTTTGCTTTAGTTCATTCTTTTAATCAATTTATACTTACATGTGGATATATATATATATATATATCTTTCAGATCATCACTCCCACAATATATAGAGAACGGAAGGAAAGAAAGAAAAGCCAAAAATATGCAATGAAAGAACTGAGAATGTAGGGATTTTAGAAGAAGGCATGGGCATCTCCGAGGGTAGAGGACACATCTATTCCTGCTCCTGACATCAAGGAGCTGTTGATGAGTCCATGCCAGGAAGAACCCATAGCAGTCCACTCTCTTCCAGAGTCCACAGCCAAGTTCCCATCACCACCCATCAACACTTTGGTCTCCCCTTCGTCCATGTCCTTGCATGAACCTTGGCTGGCTGCTGCTGTTGCTGTTGCACCACCCAGTCCCCCATGGAAGGACAGAAACCCATCATCTTCTCCATTGGCACCACCTCCCACCTCCACATTCCCACTGACACCAAATCCATAGTAGAGGTAGTTGTCTAAGCCACTTGGGTTGATACTGTCGATGGAGTCGCTCCTTAGAATGTCAAGAAAGCCATGGTTTGTTGTGACAGCAGGGAGGGACTCATTGTTAGGATGCCCTAGGAGAAGGCTGTGGCCATGGTTGGGTGGTTGCTTGTGGAGGCCAGCGAAGGCTAAGGTGAGGTCACTGGAGAGTGGAGGGATGAAGGTAGGGGAGGGGAGTGGATTGAAGGAGTTGGTGGCAGTGATGAGATCTTGGTCCTGTGCCTTTCTGGAAGAGGAGGAAGAGAATGATCTTTTGTTCTTCCTGCAGCCACCTCCCACAGGGACATTCCTGAGAGAGCCTCCTTGAGTCCAGTACCTCCTGCAACCCTTGCAGAAGTATCTGGGCTGGGAGAGGCTGTAGTTGTTGTAGTAGCAGAACTTGGTGTTGGTGGAGGCACACCTTGGGCACTTGAGGGCCTGTTCCGGGTGAGGCCTCGGCTTCCTCTCCTGCTGCTGCTGGTTCTTGGGGCATGACAGTAATCCTTCCAGCTGATGGCTAGCCATGGCCTGCAGAAGGAATCACGAGGAGAGGAAATGAACAAGAAAATAACACATACAAGGGAAAGTCAACTCGGATCATCCGAGAACACCACAAGATCGACCAATCTTCAAGGATAAAAACCTTGTTTCTTTCGGATCTAACATGCAGACTTAATATGCCGTAATCGGAGGAGACTGTTAAAGAGCATTACAGCGAGATGTCAGCCTTTGAAAAAGCAGCTACGTGCAGTGGAAAATGATGTCAAGATAAGCATCCCAAACGCTGAATCGAAGAAGCAAAGTCGATTTGGTAGCTTTAGCGTAGGAAGAATCCCACAGAAGAAGGTGCAAGAAGAAAGATGTAGTGAGATGTAACCTAAGCTCCATGATAAGAACACAAGGAGGAATCTAAAGTAAACATGCGAAGATCCAACCCAGAAACAGCTTGTGTCGATGAAAGACCCATCAAACTCTTTTCTAGGTTAACTTTACTGATTGCCTTTACTTCAAGACAAGAAGCTGAGGAACTAACAAGACATGGCTTTAATGCTCCAGTTGAGATAGCCTCTGGGAAAAGAATGCTACAGATCCTTTCCTCGGCATGAGATCGAGGATGATTCGAGAGTTACTGGGGGAAATCCAAGCTTGCAGTCACAAAATCAAATGAAAGAACACCAAGACAACTCATCAATAAGTAGATCGACGACATACATACGACGGTGAGACTGTGCAGCTGCTAAACTGGGAAAGACATGCATGAAATAAGATCAGGAACAACATATATCTGATCTGATCCAGCATGATCAACCACAAATCATTCTAAGCCGATCGAAGTGAAACGAGAGGGAGATCCGTTGTAATCCAAAACAGCAGGGCAAATTCCGGGACTCCGCCGGTAAAGAAGGTGTGGTGAGGGGGTGGCGTTCACAATTACCTGGTTGCGGGCATTGGGAGTTTCCATGCATGCAAAAGAGAACCTCGGAGAAATCAAGCTGAGATCGACAGATAGATAGGCCAAGTTGCCGCAGGGGCCAACGGAGAAACAAATGCGAGAGAGAGAGAGAGAAGGGGGGGA